>JANBPT010000321.1:0-44748 GCA_027575765.1 Tieghemiomyces parasiticus | reverse complement strand
GCCGCAACGAGAGCCTGGCCTCTCTAACTAGTCCTTTGCCTTGATAGTTACCCTGGCGCAAAGTAGGAACAGGCTGCGAGTGGCCTGTGGCTCAGTCCAGGGGAAACGCCGGCTAGCACTTGGTGAGCCAGAGGCGATGTTATCATGGCACACGACGGCAGGCAGCGTGCCGCACCGTCTGGAGAAATTAGCTGAGCATCCAGCATGGCGATAGAAGCATCCCCAAGGGGCTGAATATAGTGAATGTAAACTAAACGGCTAGTCAGAAGTGTGGAAGGTGATGATGGCGTGGCTTGGTGTGCTACTTGCTGGGTCTTCAATAACTGAGATAAGGGGCCTACCCATACCTTGGCAGGCCGTGTGGTGCATCTCTAGAAGTGTACATAGT
Source organism: Tieghemiomyces parasiticus (assembly GCA_027575765.1). Lineage (NCBI taxonomy): Eukaryota > Fungi > Kickxellomycota > Dimargaritomycetes > Dimargaritales > Dimargaritaceae > Tieghemiomyces > Tieghemiomyces parasiticus. The sequence continues at coordinate 44,360 of JANBPT010000321.1, read as the reverse complement.
TCTTCTAAATGAGTTGTATGATACACAGTGGGAATGATGGTGGTTGAAAGTGGATTACAGGGTGTGGTAGGTAGGGAGCAGGGCTTGATTGGTATAGTAATAAATAATAAGAATATAAAAATAACTTCAATATAATGTTTTTAGCCAGCTTATACAACCAGCTGGATTAGACACAAGTCATAGGAGGCATTGCATATGATAGGAAGGTGAATGGTGTTCACCTGGTGTACTGATATTAGGCCTAAGTCTAATACCATACCCAAAAGGCTATTCTACTATTGCAGAATTTATGGTTTTGAAATAGCGGACTTGGACTTTACCCTGGGATAATCTAATGTGGTGGTTCCCAATCACCACATAGACCTTAAGAACTAGGATAACAGTTGGACAGTACACAATAACTGTTTGTGTCCAACCGCAAACATTACAAAAAGGGGTGTTTACTATTGAGCTTATACATTATTGAACTACAACAGCATCCCAATCATGTATAATAAATAGAGAGAGTTATAATATCAAAGGAGAAATAGCAACTGACAAGCCCTTGCATGCCAGCATGGGCTTCCTTCTTATACTTGTGTGCGGGAGATGGATCCACATCCCCCTGCATATTGCGCGTAAACTAAAACCTTAATTCTACCTTTCCTCTACAAGGAGATTGGCGGATGTTTAAGCCTTCAGGGTGTTTGTGTGCTCGTTAAACAATTGCAGTAGGTAAAAAAGATATCAGCACCACACAAAAAGATCAGCGTCGATGGTGTAATGGTTAGCATATACGCTTCCCAAGCGTGTGTTCCGGGTTCGATTCCCGGTCGTCGCATTCCTTTTGTTTATTCTCTTGATTTCGGATGTCTTTTTTATTCTGATGTCCTGTGACTCAACTGCAGTCGGCCGTTCCTCATTTTGGTTGTTTAGCAACTTCGATAGCTACCATTATAGACGCCTTGGGCCATGTAAATTCTTTCTTTTCTATCCGTAATAGACTACACCATTAATACTCTACTCTCCTCGCCAGCCGAACCTAATTTTATCATATAAGCTAGTCTCCACTTTCAACTATGCACACCTTGCACTCTGAAGGTACATAAACTGTATCTCTTATAATCTCAGCATTATTTTACTTTGGGGTAGCCAGTTATATATTTCAGTGCTCACATTCTCAATTGCTTGCACTCAACCCAACGTTAAACCGCCAAAAATGGGCATTTAAGCTACGACCAATATTGTGCACGCGAATTGTGTGGTAGGCAAGGTGCCAGGAATGGAGTTTGTTGAAGAATAAAAGTGCAGGTGTAGAAAAAGTAATGGTGATTTTTATTAGTGCTATGATGACAAGGTGTTCCTGCAAGGCATTGTTGTGGTTTGCAGGGTTCTATCATAATCTGCAATCATTAGCTTTTCGATGCCAACGGAAATTAGCTCTACTCAAAAGGGACGTCATGTCGAGCCGTAAGATATCTCTGCCGACCTGACCACCACCCTCTCCAGCAATATCCGCCCACTGAGGACACGAAATGGATCCCCTGCTATTGCCACCCAAGATCGCCAGTCAGCTATATTAACCTAGGTCCTGTCACCTCCCCTCCAGTTTGTTAGGAATGGAGAGCGGAACACGCAGTAACGAGAGTAATAAATAGTGCGAAGTTGTAGAAAGAAGAGTGTAATCAGTGAGGCGTTGGTAGGATCAGGGGTAAAAGAATAAACTATTGAAGGCGCGAGCAGCACTGACGGAGTTCGATTCAGTGTGCACGACACTGATTCAGAAATCAAGGTAGAACTTGTGACGGGGTGTGCTGCCCGAGAGGAGGAGCAACCTGAAGAAAGATCGAAGTATGGTTGCAAGGTGAGTAGGCAGAGTTTGAACTAAGATGCAGTGTTTATTACACACTTAAGGAATCCACGCTTATGGGCGATGTGTGGCCTTTAAAAAGTCGCCATTCGGATGATGTGAACCCGGTTCAGTGTAAAACTGAGGCGCTCGGCTCCAAGCCCTTCTCCACGAAGATGCGGATCCGGAATCGAGCCGGCTTCACCTCTGAAGTCAGAGGGTCGTTACCTTCCTATTATACCAAAGGACGTGCACAATCCGTGATGAGAGTTTTTGGTGCCTCCATCAGGACGACAGATTCTGATGGAGGCCGCATCCTTAAGTCTGACTAGGCTCTCCAGTGGGCGCCTCGGTTACAATACAGTAGCGACTTGACTAGCTTTGAAGGCTAAAGGGAGGGCCATCAAACAGCATGCGATTTGGTTCAAGAGGGTAGGTGTCAATATAAGCAGTATTTATTTTTGAGTGTTATTTGGATAATTGATACTGTAACCGAGGTGCACCCCAGGGCGCCCCCTTGTGCAAGAAAGCCGCCCCCCCCCTTCAAGAATTTGTCTTCCTGATAGAGCCCTCCAAATTCCATCACGGATTATTCTCATCCTTTGGTATAATAAGGCGGCGGTCTTCCGACTTTGGAAGCGAACTCGACTAGATTTTGGGTCCTCCTCCTTCATGGAGAAAGCTCCCGAACCAAGCACCTCAAGCAGCACCAAACGATTTCGCATCATCCCTCGGACCACGCCTATTAAAAGACAAGCCGTCCATAATTGTAGTTTCGTTAGGTGCGAAATTAATTACTGTTTCTTTATTCTACTCGGCCTGCTCGCCAGCGACCCTCCCTCGGTCTTTCTTCTAGTTGCTCCCTTACTCGGGACTCACACCCCGTAATAATACCCCATCCAAGAAATAGCTAGACTTCAGGCTCATCAAGCTCCTATCAAATTTTGGAAGAATTTTATCTGACACAATGTGAAACTAGCAAATATATGGGGAGTGTCCGGGCGGATAAACGGGGAATGCGGGAATATGGCCCGCGCGTTCCATTATGGGGATAGCCTGATTACTCAAAGGGACGGTGCATGAGGTAGGGTACCTCCTTGCCCTTGTAGTAGTCGACCACCTTGCGGGCCTTCTCGGCGATGGCCTCCGGGTAGAAGCCCAACTTGTGGTAGACCTCGGGGGCGGGGCCCGAAAGACCGAAGCGGTCGAGACCAATGGAGGCGTGGGCGTACTTGCCCCAGCAGACGGTAGACAGCACCTCGACGCTGACGACAGGCAGGCCACGCGGGAAGACAGACTGCTTGTAGGTGACGGCCTGCTCGTTGAACAGTTCCATGGAGGGCATGGACACAACGCGGACCGGGAGGCTGTGCTTCTCCTTGAGCAACTTGGCCGTATCCACGCAGATGCTCACCTCGGACCCGGTAGCCACCAGCACAATCTGGGCGTCGGCCTCGTCCTGCAGCACGTAAGCGCCCTGCAGGGTCTTCTCGACCGACGAACCCTGGAGGTTGGGTAGGTTCTGGCGGCTGAGGGACAGGACGGCAGGGCGGGTAGCGTTCTCCATGGCGGCAATGTAGGCGCCGGTGGTCTCGTTACCATCGGCGGGACGCAGAACTAGCATGTTGGGGGTGGCGCGAAGGGCCGCCAGGGCCTCAATGGGCTGGTGGGTGGGGCCGTCCTCGCCCAGGCCGATGCTGTCGTGAGTCATAATGTAGAGCACCCGGAAGTTGGACAGGGCGCTGAGGCGTACGGCACCCATGGCATACTCGATGAAGTTTAGGAAGGTCGCACCAAAGGGGATGATACCGCCGTAGGCGGCCATGCCGTTCAGCATGGCGGCCATACCGTGCTCGCGCACGCCAAAGCGGAAATAACGGCCGGCGTAGTTACCCAGGCCCGTGGACGGGGGCTGGAAGTCCACGGCACCGGGCCAGAGGGTCAAGTTGGATGCCGTGAGGTCGGCCGATCCGCCGGCGAGCTCCGGGACAACGTTGGCCAGGGCAGAAAGGGCGATTTCGCTGTACTTGCGGGTGGCCAGGGCCTTGTCCCCGGGCTGGTAACGGGGCAGGGCCTCCTTCCAGCCGTCAGGCAGCTTACCCGCGAGGCGGCGCTGGAAGTCCTTGGCCAAGTCCGGGTGGGCCTGGGTATACTTCTCAATGAGCGTATCCCATTCGGCTTCCAGGGCCTGGCCGCGGGTGGCCACCTCGTGGTAGGCCTTGTACACCTCCTCGGGCACGTGGAACTTCTGGTTAGGGTCGAAGCCGAACGACTTCTTCAGTGCGGCCACGCCCTCCTCGCCGAGGGGGCTGCCGTGGACGCCGGCGGTACCGGCCTTCTTGGCGCCGTATCCAATAGTGGTGCGGATGGCAACGATCGAGGGCTTGTCGGTGACGGCCCGGGCGGCCTCGATGGCTTTGCTGATTCCCTCGAGATCGTGATCGCCATCGGCCACGCGCTGGGTGTGCCAACCGTAGGACTCAAAGCGCTTGAGAACGTCCTCGGTGAAACCCAGGTTGGTGTCGCCGTCGATGGAGATGTGGTTGTCATCGTACAGAACGGTCAGCTTACCGAGCTGCAGATGGCCGGCCAGAGAGGCAGCCTCGGAGGCCACACCCTCCTGCAAACAGCCGTCGCCAACGAAGCAGTAGGTGTGGTTATCAACCACGTCGTAGCCAGGACGGTTAAAGGTGGCGGCCAGGTGAGCCTCGGCGGCGGCGATACCAACGGCGTTACCGATACCCTGGCCGAGAGGGCCGGTGGTAACCTCAATGCCATCGGTGTGGTGGTTCTCCGGGTGACCGGGGGTGTTACTGCTGACCTGACGGAACTGCTTGAGGTCGTCCATGCTCAGCTTGTAACCGAGCAGGTGTAGGAGGATGTACTGTAGAGCGCAAGCATGGCCGTTGGACAGTACGAAGCGGTCACGGTTGAACCACTGCGAGTTCTTGGGGTTGGACTTGAAGTGCCGAGTGAAGAGCACGTGGGCGATCGGGGCCATACCCATGGGGGCACCAGGGTGGCCCGAGTTGGCCTTCTGCACCACATCCGCCGCCAGGGTGCGGATCGTGTTGATGGAAAGGGAGGCAATGTCCTGAGGAGCCATGGCTGGACGGGTTTCGATTAAGTGGTGTGCGAGAGAGGGGGAGGTGAAAATAATTAGACCCGGAAGTCTGGCGCACCGAAGCAGTCACCGAGGTCACAAGGCGGGGGTCAACCAGGCAACCATAGCGCAAACGCAGCGGTGCCCTCTAGAAGCAGTGGTACGGCAGTGGAGGCACCTCAGCCATGTCGGGGAGGGGGGAAATGAGTGACCCGACGGATCAGTAGCGAAGCAGAACGGTGAAACAAGCCGGGGGGCTCATGCAGTGGAGGTTCTTACCTGGAATAATACTATGTGGGAAGTCGGGTTACAAAATTTAAAAGGTGAACAAGGCAAGCAAGAAGTAGAACACTACTAGATAGAGCCCTGGCGGAGCGAGGCTGATTAATATATATAGAGCGGCAGGGCCCAATAGAGCCTAGAGCGAAGGAAGGCGGGCTAATCAGACTGATCCACCTTCCCGCGTCCCGCCCCGCCAACGGCATGACGATGGGCTGACGAACGTGCGGGGGGTGAGTGCGGAAGGGACAACAGGAGGGCCTGAGTGGGTAAGTGAAACCCTCCAATCTATCTCCCCATCTCTCATACCCACCCTATGCGCTCGCGCCCCTCGCCTACCCGGCTGCGTCATTAGTGCCCCACTTAAGCTTATGGCACACCTTGGGCCTCATCCCACTGGATTCCTTCCCCCCCCCACTATGGTACCCCTGGCATCATCTTCATACAGTGAGGTACGCAACCGAGACGCCCCAGCGCGGGGCCCTAGTTATGCTAATGCATCTGTAGTTGCCTATTTTCCTCAACCATCCCTCCTTCTCCTAGGCCTTGGTTACTGAAGAGGTGTCAGCCAGCACAGTCTCCCCAGGCCTTGGTCGGTTCTTCAGGCCTGGTCGACATGCTCTAAGGGAGCCTTCTTACCCCGCAACAGTGCTACCAGAGGCATGCACTACGGCAGCTATGTCAGTTGCCAACATTGCTTTTCCACAACAGTTTCTAGTGGCCGTCCTCGGCCGGCATGGATAACGTCGGTCGTGCTTACGTATCCCACTCGTGGAAGGTGGCCAGGTTGCACCAACTTATGGCGTCGCTGACAAAGCCATTAGGGCAGACCGCGCTTTGGTAGCCACCGTTATAGATTGCCCGGCCGATCTGTGACGGTTCCCTTCTGACGGCTATCGCCGACACATGCTGACTGCGAGTCGCTCTGGACCCCGTGGTCCCATGGTGCTGACAAAGCGAGATTAGCTCGTAACGGAGGGTTTATAAGGGTAGGCCGCTGCCGAATCCTGCGCCCCCCTGAAATTGGGCCATTTTGGTGACCGCCGCGCTAGCTCATTGGACCAGACTGTGCCCTAGCTCTGGGTGGTCCAGCGCCTTTTTGTAATCACTTTCGCCTTTTCATTCTCATGCGGTGGGGACCGCCCAATGCCTACCTCGCACGAGTTTCTTGCCCTGAGGCCCGCCAAACTCCTCAGTCAAGAATCTGTCAGCCAGGATGTGTGCAGTGACACGTAGGGGAGTCGGGGGTTCTCAAGCCGGCCCTGCAACTCGCCCATTGGGCCAAGGAGGGGAGGATCTCACACCCTGCCCCAGACCAACCCACATCCAACCGCGAGCAGCAAGCTGAACAGTACAGTAAACACACTGTGAGAAGATTAAAGCTGGTGACTTGATGACTCGTCAGCGAGGGTCTTGATTGCTTCGTCTTGGGCCATCTTTTTAGCGGCAAATTTGACCTCATTAGCAGTTCCCCCCCTCCCCGATTGGTAGTGCTAGGCAAGACGAAAATAACGGCGCAAAAAATTTATACACAACCAGCCCGTGTACCTTTAGGCCCCTTAAAAACTATTCCTTGGGCTCTTGCTTAGTCACGTTATACAGTTCCTGGGCCGTTATCGGCCTCAGGTCGAACCCGGCCAGATGTGTACCACGCTTCCGGTTCGACTGTTCAGCATCGTCGAGCACCTCCAATTTTAGCGTGTTTTCTTTGATGCGTTCGCGGGCCTCGTCGATCTCAGCGTCTAACTTAGTTTGATCTGTTCGCAACAGTGGGTGAGAGGTGGGAGGCCATAGGTTATCACTATGCTCTAGAGTGGTCTATCGTCCCCAAAGGCAGGAATCACAGGGGGCGCAGACCTACCTTGCTTGAGCATGACGCTGGCCGCGCTATTGGGCATCTTTATGAACAGGTCGCCGAGGCTGACCCAGGATTTGCCGTCTGAAGGATGCGTAGTCAACAAAAACCATGGGGAAATAAGATAAGACCCGACAAAGTGGACGGCGGTTAACGATCCACGCAGTGCAGGGTCTCGTATTTAGCACTCCACATGGCAAGGCATCGCCGTACTTAATCACTAGTCCTCCTCCGCTTACCCGTCTTCTTCTGGATGTTGCGTAGAGCCTCCCGGTTGCTGTTGCGTCGGCGGTCGTAGTCTATGACCTGGTTGCGAGGGAGGCGGGCGTTGGGGTTGTGGGTATCAACGCAGTTAGGTGCCATTTCCTAGTTCCGTCCAACCTGAGTCTCCTGGCGTTCAACAAGTCGGTGTTTGGCCAGAGGGTGACATGCTTACCATTTGACGGTCAATCATGATAGCCTCGCCGACGCTCTCCTTCTCCGATTGCTCTGGGGTTCGGACATTACGGGCATGTTTTAAATGTGATGGAAGATTAGCAATGGCCAGGCCAAGCGAGCTATAGGCGGCCTGTTAAGGCCAGACAGTTGATGCCGTATGTCCCAGTGAGTCACAAGGTTCACTGAAATCTCATATGACCAGCCAGATCGCTTACTCTCGACTAGGTCCATGACGATGTGAAGATAGAAAATGGGATGGAGCGATAGGTGAGGAATGAACAAGAGGTGAGGTGCGACACTGGCTGTCGTGCACTCTCAAGGGCCCCGGTGAGCAGTTTTCCCTTCGTCCTCGGCCAAGCAAAGCCGTGAGGTGCATAATCTCCCTAGCCTAGCGCTTATGGTGCCTACGCTTGAACTGGTCAACCACTGCATTCCGCAGCTCTACTATCTAAAGGGCGGCCAGGACTACGTGCTCCAACGCATGGTTCCCATTTTAACCCGCTAGAGAACACTTCTCGATGATAAATGGGGTACGAATAGCCCATTCAAACGGACACTGAACCTAGGGGAGCCAGGTAGTAAGCCGGCACTCCAGCATCTGACACTGTTCGGCTTCACAGGACGACTTATCAGGAGTTCGGGTCTAGAAAACGGTGTAGCGGTCCATGAGCTGTCCAGGAAAAATATATCGCAGAGTGGGGTGTGCTGGACGTCGCAGTTTATCACTTAAGTCTCGGCTCGGTTCAATGCACTCGGGCATTCCCAGCACCAACATAAGAAGTAAACTGTAGGCCACCAGGTCATCACTTCACCGTATAAAAGTGGCAAACAGGAACGGCCAAAAGGGAACTTCACCATCTCACCAGCGACATTATTTTTCGCGCAACCCTATACACACCCACAGTTCCCTCAGCTCATCCGTATTCCGCTACTTTCTCACTAGTAAATATGAAGCTTTTCGCCCTCGCTAGCGCCTGCCTCTTCGCCATCGTGGCCGCCCAAGAACCTGACTTCGGCACCGGAGGTTACGGCGACGGGCTCGACGGCGGTATCGACTACGACGATGGTCACAGCTACGGCGGTAATGTTTACCGTCGCAGTGGCGGTCTGGGCTACGGCGGGGATCTCGGTTACGGGGGAGGTTACGATGGCGGCCTGGATGGAGGTCGCGGATACGGTGGTGGTTATGACGGTGGCCTCAGCTATGGCGGCGGTTATGACGGCGGTTACGACGGTGGACTTGGCTACGGGGGTGGCTACGACGGTGGACTTGGTTACGGTGGTGGTTACGACGGTGGTCTGGGCTATGGCGCTGGCTACGATGGTGGCCTGGGCTATGGCGGTGGTTATGACGGCGGCCTCGGCTATGGGGGTGGCAGCGGTTATGGCGGTGGCGTCTACCGTCGCGATGGCGGTAACCCCACGGTCGTTAAGGCCGATAATCGCATCAAGGCCAACAAGCTCGCCAAGCAGAAGCTGGCCTTCCAGAACGCCAAGAAGAAGGACTTCCGCGTCAAGGACAAAGTGTTTGCCCTCAATTAATAGAGTGCGGCCCGGGACGCACTTCTCGTATTTACAAGGTCTTAAATCGTTCGCCCCCCTTCCCTTCCTTAAGATCAACCTTTTGCCTACTTTCCGTTAAGGAATCACGTTAGCCTTAACTTGAGAGCTCATTAAATAGACATTTGGCCCACCCACACGGTACTTGGATGGCACCTGGATTGGTGGAGATTATAAAAATAATGTTATACCCCGACAAGATGGTCGTGTCCATTAGGACATGGTGTGAGTGGGTATAGGCTTCCAACCCATGGTGCACAACCTGGGTCCTTGGGTCTAATTGTACATGTCAAACATTCGAATTTTGGCTCCTTCGGCAGCAGGCGTGCTCATAAAAACGACTCCGTTTCTCACATTCACTCGTGGTCTATTGAGGGTCTACGGTGAACTAATGGCTGTCCCTCTGATTGGCAGTTTGGGATCCTATGTCACACGGTATGATGATTCCGCCGGGTGTTAGCGATGGAGGGCCCTATGAGTGAGGTCCATCGCAACCAAGGCTGACTGCATGTAGGCATATCATGGTAACGACCCCTCAAGCAGCCATGGCCACTCTACCGAGGCTACGGCGACGACGATGTTAGCCGATGTAGCCGACCAGGCAGGCCAGTTGACAATGGCCATTGAGTTGTGGCAGTCGGTCCACTCTGGAGTAGTTCACCGGCGTTTAATCGTTGGGTGGATTTACTACCCATCTCAGGTGAAGTGAATTTTTATTTACAGTGAATCTAGGGCAGGCAACCTGTACTATCCGTCTCGAAGGAGGTGGCACTGTGGTATGCAGCGCTATAAATCAAGGTGTGATGCAACAGAGATGGGAGTTGGATGGAATACAGAAAGCCTGTATCAGAGGGGCACCGGGGAGGATAAGATTAAAGTGTCGACGTCCGAGGACCTGTAGTAAATGGTCCTCACCTGTTCTGCTGATTGATATGGGTGATTGAAAGCCCAGGTGCATGGCTGGCCAGGGATCCCAGTAGCGGCCCGGCGATCTGCCTTGCATCCATGGTACAGCACAGCTGGCCCGGCTAGGCAGGTCAGCCGGATAGTGAAAATAGCAGGGCTCAGATCTCAGCAGTTCGGTATAAATACCTTGGACAGGTAGGCCAAATGAGGACATCATCAGCTCACCAGCGACTTACTTCCCACCAGACAGCCCAGTAGGCCTTCTTCTTTCAACCTGCACATACGCACGCAAACACATACACGCACACATTCTCTCTCTTTACACCTTATCCAGTCGACAATATGAAGTTCATCGCCCTTGCCAGTGCTTGCCTCTTCACCCTCGCGGCCGCCCAAGAACCCGGCCTCGGCGACGGTGGTTATGGTGGTGGTTACGACGGCGGTCTCGGTTACGGTGGTGGTTACGATGGTGGTCTGGGCTACGGCGGTGGCTACGACAGCGGTTACGGCGGTGGTTACGACGGCGGCCGGGGCTATGGTGGTGGTTATGACGGTGGTCTCGGTTACGGCGGTGGCTACGATGGTGGTCTGGGCCACGGCGGTGGTTATGACAGCGGCGTGGGCTATGGTGGTGGCTACGATGGTGGTTACGATGGTGGCCTGGGCTATGGCGGTGGTTATGACGGCGGCCTCGGCTACGGGGGTGGCAGCGGTTATGGCGGTGGCGTCTACCGTCGCGATGGCGGTAACCCCACGGTCGTTAAGGCCGATAACCGCATCAAGGCCAACAAACTCGCCAAGCAGAAGCTGGCCTTCCAGAACGCCAAGAAGAAGGACTTCCGCGCCAAGGACAAGGTGTTTGCCCTCAATTAAGCCACTATTATTGTATCAACGTTCCCCGTTTTATTGGGGTTCTATTTAACCCATCTGACACCTTTTTATTTCCTTTCATTCTCATTTGCTTTGGCATTACGCTCCTTAGTCATGGTCCAGATATGCCCGTATTTAACCCATGGCCCGCTTAAATAAACCAACAATTGCTCTATCCGTCCTCCACATGTTGCAAAGTGATTTTTATTACCAGGGATGGGGGGGGGGGTTTCCCGGTATTCAATAGCCAATAACTCATTTGTCGCTTCGTGACCAGATCTAGATACAATGGGCAAATGGATAAGGAGTTCAAGGTAAAAGGGGATGTGTATTAGAATTCGTCCGCTAGTAAATGTCCTACCTAGGAGTAACCGGTACGCTCTAGGTGCTTAACCATTTTCGCGTCGAGAGAGTTGATGATACTTACCTGTATATACGTTTCCGACAGGAACAATCGTTGGGGATCAATAGTCTCGACGTTGAGGTCCTGGATCCGGTACCACTGACCAGTGGGGCGCCGCAGATCGACGGTGTAGGCGCTATCGGGCTTACCGACCCGGCCACTGTGACTGATGTTGGCCACGAGGTCGTACCTGCAGCTCTGGGGCTCGTCACCTTCCTTTTCTATGCCGAATCGCGTGAGTTGGCCCACATCCAGGCCAGTCACGGGGAACGTAACGAGGGTTGGGTTCTTCTCGGTGGTAAAGTTGGTGCGGGTGAACCGCTTGACGGTCAGGATGAGGTATCGCGGCAGCCTGTGGAGGCGGTACCGACGGGTGCATCCTGGGAGTTCCTGAGTGGTCGTGCCGTCGAATTTAGCTAGCAGATCATCGATGGGGACCTGTGGGACCAGGTTCTTCTCCACCTCGTCCTGGAAGATAAGTGCCGGGGGGAGGTCCAAGCTGAGAACCAGGAAGGACGTGCGAACCTCTGTGGGTCCATCGTTTCCCGTTGTGGGGATCATAGTGACAGGTTGCTTACGATTCGGCGTCGTGGTGACCGTCATCTCGCCCTGGAACGACTCATAGACCATGCTCGTACGCGGCGGCCGACCTTTTGCGCCTAGACCGCGATGGAGGTGGTGGAGGAACCACATCATAAAATCGGCAGCGTCACCTTGGCTAGTGGCGGTGAACTTACCCTGACTGGTCTTGAATACCTCCTGGAGTAGCTCGTGGAGCGAGAGCTGGCCGCGGAAAGCACGCGGGTTCCACAGTTTGCGTAGGGCCAAGCCGAACCGCTGCACCAACTCGGACCGGCCGGTCAGATCGGTGCCCATAAAATAGTCACGGAACCCCGGGGTGTGACCCAGGGCCTGGACCACCACATTGACGTAGTCATTGTGGTTATTATTGCTGATGCCTATGAACCCTGGCAGGTAAGGCCGGCGGGCCAGATCGGTGACGGCTGGCGCGCCCCGGGCTGGCGGACAGTTTAGCGTCGCGAGTTGGGCGGGCGTAAACTTGGGGTCGATGACGTGCCGGATGTCGTCTAATGATGGGTCAGTCACTTCGTACCCTTCGGGTAGGATGTATACCTTAAGGGTGGTGAGGTGGATGTACACGTGGTGGTCCTGGTGGATGCTATGGAAGTATGCGTGCGACGACTTGCCCCGACCCTGGAAGTACTTGCCGCACACCAGGCAGGCGTACACGTTAGTATGGGCCAGGGACACGGAACATACTTTTTCAAAGTCAAAGTCGAGGACCGAGCGGTTGACCGAGTCTAGGTACAGGCCGTCGTACGCGCCGCTGGGATTTGCTTCGGTCGCCACGGTGTGGTGGGGCTGGCCGACCTCATCGTCGGTGTTGGTCGAGACGATGGGCGAGGCCACCCGGCGGCGTTTATCAACGTGTTCGGTCATGGCGGGACACTAAAAGCCACTAGAGTATTGGGGTAGGGGGTAAATAGCCGATTATATATAGCACGGCTGCGTGAATGTAGAAACATGGAGATGGCCAACGCGTCTAATTTATACAGTACGGCATAAGGCATTCCAGGATACGGAGTCCTTCAGGATGCCGCCACAGGGGTCGGGGACTGCTCGGCCTGGGTGAGGCTGATTTCTCTGTGCTAGCGGTGTGAGTGGCCCGTTGTGCTGCTGGGTGAGGAACGGATTGACTACGTTGCTGAGAATCAGGCGCAAGCTGCTACAGCCTACGCCCTGATCCGTTCCGACCTACCGCAATAATCTCGACCGCCGTTTTCTTGTCCCTTCTACCTGAGCATTGAGGCTTCGATCGCTCACTTACCGGCTGCAATCCAGTCGAATTCCGAGATTCCGGCTGTCGCATTGAAGTTTGTCCATTCTCCTTTCTTTGCCAAAAAAAATTAAGCTAGTTGTTTAACCCTTCCTGTTTGATTCGTTGTGCACCCTCGCCGCATACCTCTTATCCACCATGCGCAGTTTCCGTCGCGTCAACACCCGGCTTCAGCCGGTGACCAAGTATGTCGCTCCGAAGGACCGGATCCGCCGGTGGAAGATCGTGCGAGGTGACAAGGTCATGATTATTAGTGGCAAGAACAAGGGTTCGTCCGGTAACATCGCCAAGGTCATGCGCCGGACCAACCAGGTCCTTATCTCGGGCCAGAACCTGGTAAGTAAACGTGGGCGAGCAGCGCACTCCCTAGCTGTCTACTCTGGTCTTGGACCCTATGGTTGTGTTTCGGCTTGGGGCAAAGCTGTGCCCACTTACGGCCAGCTGCCAGTGTTACTATCCCTGGCCCTGATTTTTCGATCCCTACCTACCTGTCACCCCTCCCCTCTCGCACGCTAGGTCTACAAACACGTCCCCAAAACTAGCACGACCGAAACGGGCCGAGTCCAAATTGAGATGCCCGTGCACATATCGCGCGTGCAGATTCTCGACCCGAGCAATAACCGGCCCACTAAGATCCTTATTAAGAAAGAGCTTGACCCGCAGACGAACAAGTTGACGCTGATGCGCTATGCCAAGAGCTCAATGACGCCGCTGACAAAATATAAATCGACGGCCTACCAGTACGAGTGGAAGGACGGGCCCTTCGACACCATGCCCGAGGCCGCCAGCGCCGTGACCTTTAAACCTTCCCTCCTGGAGCCCGTGTTCCCTAACGGCGTCCTCAAGGAGCTGTGCAACGTGTACAAGAAGGCCTACTACGCCAAGAAGGCCGAGAAGCAGGCTGCTATTAAGGCTGAGCGGGAGGTTAAGCGTCGCCGGCGCCAGGCCATGAGCCGGCCCCCTGTGTCCAAGAAGCAGAAGGCCCAGAATTACGCCGCACGGATGGCCCGGGCTGACAAGGCCGCAGCAACCGCGCCAGCCAGCGTCGAGTAAACCTTTCCTCCCCGACATACGCAGCCGTAAACGAAGAGATATAAACCCCACCATTAAATGCTTAGTCGATGCAATTTACGCTGCCCATGTTTAACAGGTCGAACCATCAACTTGGGGTTCGATTAGCCCGCGCATTAGAATTGAGGAGAGAAATTCTTTACACTGACCGAGTTTATTGGTTGGGATTGAACTCATACCCTTCTCACATGTAGATGCGCACGGCTCCGTTACGGGCCCCGCTAATTACGCAGGGGAAGGGCACCTCACCGATCTGGAGTGCGGTGATGCAATCCTCGTGGTCAGTGAAGGAAGACCGCAGGCTGTCACGGCAAGCTCGCGGGGCGTTACGTGGGGATCCCGCGGTTGGTAGGAGTCCACTACGGCCAGAACGGCTCCCGGCCAACGACGTGCCCGTTGCGGAGGTGACGGAAGAAGGGGCCGTACTGGCTATGGTCTCGGTATGAACTGTCACGGTGCCATAGCTGTGACTGGCGTAGCGTGACCGATTCCCTGTGGCAGGGTTGGCCCCGCTCACCGTGTAGGAATCCGTGATGCATTCCAGGTCCCAGTATTTGATGCGGCGGTCCTCGCCGGCCGTCAGGAGGAACTGGCCCTCCGGAGGGTGGACCAGTGCCCGGACGGCGGCGTCGGATCCCACGTGACCGGCAGCGGCCGAATTGCCACCCGCAGCGGTTGACCCCGATGGCTCGTGGCCCCCGGCCAAGACCTGCGCAAAGGCAACCTCCACAGTGGGGGCCTCTCCTGCCTGGTATTGGTGGCGGACGAGGTCGCGTCGGAGCTCAGCCCAGTTACGGGCGCCACAGAATACCTCGCGGCATTCAGCCCGCTCCACGTCCCAAACTGACACCTCGCCACGACCAGCGGCCACGAACACCCACCGGCCGTGAGCGGCCGGGGTACGGTATAGCGAGAGTTGATGCACCGGGGCCTGGGCCGGGTGTTGCCACACCTTCACCGAGACCCGGAATCGTAGATCCCATAGCGTCAAAACCCCGCGGCTCGTCCCCACCAGCAGCCAGGTGTGCCGCGGGTCGGTCACCAGGGCCGTGGGCAGACCGTACCGTGGGGGTAATTGGAGGGCCCACAGCTCAGCCAACGTGTGCACGTCCAAAGCCACAATGCGGCAGGCCGTGGTGGCCACTAGTAGGTAGTTCTGGGCCTCGGGTGTCAGGTGAACTACTCGCAAGCCGTACTCACCGGCGGTTAGCCGGGTCTGACGGACCAGTCGGACGTCCGGGTCGGCGTGACCTAGTTCGGCTGGGGCATCGGCGCGAATGAGGTGGACGGTTCCGTCATCACCCGTGGCGGCTAGACTATGCGTTCCACGCAGGAAGGTCACATCGGTAACGCGCGCCCCCAGGGTATAGGTGGCCCGCGCGCGGTGCAGGACCCGGCTGCTCAGCCGAGTGGCGTCCCACACCTTCACGGTTGTGTCGTGGCTCCCAGTGGCAAACAGCGCCTGGTCACTGGTCAGGGTGATGGCGGTAACGGTGGCGGCATGGTCCCGGAAGTAGGCCACGAGGGTTCCTTCGGGTCGCCAACTCTGCAGGGAAGGGATGGCCTCTTGGGTGCGGCGTTGGTGGTAGGCCAGGAGGCCCGGGTCGGTGGGGGGTCCCAGCTCGGGAAGTGGGCGCGGGAACACCTCCCGGGCCTTCTTGCGAAGGAGTAACTTGACCGTCTGGCCGGCGTCATAGTGAATCAGCCAGTGCAGGGCCGAGGTGGGAGAGGCCACCTGGGTCACGTCCGGTCCGCCGGCCGGGAAGTGTGCATCAAAGTAACCCCCGCCACCCCCGCCGCTCAGCACGTGACGGTACTTGGTGGTGGGTGTGTCGTCGAAGCGTGGGTGGCGGAGCAGCCGATGCCGGTGCGGAAACAAAGGCGGGGAACGCGGGCCACAGCGCTCCAGGGTGCGGGCCAGCGAGCGGAGGGCCGGACGGTCTAAGCTGGAATCGGCGGAGGCGCGTCGTAGACCCGGCTGGGAGTCAGCCCGGGACAGGGCGACGGTGGCGGTCGCCTTGGCCGCGGCATGGCGCGGCAGCCGCGGCGCTGACGGATCGCCTGACTGGCTACCGCCAACTGAGGGGGGCGACGAGGCTTCTGGGGACAGTGGGGGTGAGTGGTGTGGGGTGTCGGCAGGGTCGACAGGTTGGGATCGACCCTGTGAGCAAAGGGCAAGCTGGCCCATCGCTCGCTCCCGGGGCTGGCGACGGGGCGACTCGTGCTCGCCGTGGCTGGCGGACCGCGTGAGTGGGACCGGGGTCAATACGTCATCCTCAGCGGGGGTCCCGCTGGTGGGCAGGACGGGGCGCTCGGCGTCATATGGGGTGAGAAACACGGTGTGCGGGGTCAGTCCGAGATCGCGGAGTTCGACGGCGTGGTCGGGCCCAGCCTCGGAGACCGGACGAGCGCGTTGACTGCTGGTGTCGTTGGCTGAGTCGCTGGCGAGGGCGTTCCGCGGCGGCCCCAGATTGCGGCGCACCTTATCGAGGTATGAGGCCAAGGTGTCTAGCTTGGCAAAGTCCTGCGGGTCGGCGTGGCGCAGGTATTCCCACCGGCCGGCCGGTTCAGCCTCACCGGTCATTGACATCGCTGTGGCTGTCGGGCTGGCACTTCCCGACGATGGAGCTGATTTATACAGTGGTCGGGGCCCCTCGGGGGTACCAGGTGCCTCTCCGGTATCGAGACTCCCGCTGTCGGCGGACGGCTTGGCCAGTGCTTCCTGGAGGAGCCGTCGGGAGATGGGCGGCCGCAGGGCGGCCAGGAGGGCGGCCCGGGAGGTGTCCAACGTGTCGGATTTAAGGTAGGGCACCAAGGTGGGCAGGACCAAACACCACTTGTCGACAGTGGGGAGCTGGGCAGTGATGGCTGCCACCAGGGCCACGGTGGCGTACCGGATGGCCAGATTCGGGTGGTAGACCAGCGGAAGGGTCGTGCCTAACAGATCCCACAGCACCAACTTAGGGAACAGGCCGGCCTCGGCAAGGGCCACAAAGGCCTGCAGAACTTTATCCACCACGCCCTCATTAGGATCGGCTAGAGCCTGGGTCAGGAGAGGGAGAAGGTACTGCTCCAACCCGGCAGGTCCGATCGCAGCAGCCAGGCCCACGGAGGCCTCGCAAAAGGAACCGCGCAGAAGCCAGTCGCGGTCGTTAAGGTAGGTCACCACGTGCGAAAGGAGAAAGTCGAGGGTCAACGGCCGGCCAAAAAATAGAGCCAGACGAGCTAGATCGACCAGTAGGGCACGACGGACGTCCGGGCGGGGGTCGGTGAGCAACGGCGCAATCACGGTCTGGAATTGGGCGCGAAGGCGAGTCAGCCGGGCAGTGCGTCCGTCCTCGGGACCAAACGAACGAGGGGCAGGGGAAGCTTCGTCCTCAGCATTGTGGTCGGTTTCCCCTGGGGCCGCAGGGGTGTCGAGGAATAACAGAGCGGCCTCGGCCAAGGGGGCCACGGCGGTGGCGAGGGCGAGCCGGACCACGGGCTCCGGGTCCCCCGCCAGGGTGCGCAGGGGAGGCAGGACGTATTCCGGGAACAAGTCGGCATCCAGAGCCGGTACGGTGCGCATGCGGCCCAGCAAGCGAGTGAGAACATGGACGGCCATGGCTCGCACCACAGCTGTTCCATCGCCGAGGAGACTGACCACGTGTGGGACGACACTATTGAGGACCTGGGCGTCGCGAAGTCCCGGGGCTAGCCAGTAGAGCAGTTCAAGCCCGTGCCGGCGTGAGGTGGGGAAGGCGGCATTCCGAAGGCAGGCCGTCACCAGATCTACAAGGATGAGGGCGGCCGGCTGGGTCCCAGTGGTCACAGCCGCCTTGGCTATCCGCGAGGGTTCAGGGGCCTTCACCGTGTCAAGGTCCAATGCCGACCGGATCAGGTCCCAGTCGTGGTATACACGGTCGATTCGGGCGTCCGAACAGCACACGATGGTCGAGGGCGGGGTGGTTGGGGCGTTCGTCGCCCGGTGGCCGTCCAGCGCCTCGCCGTAGTGTGCAAAGTAGCGGGCGGCCAGGGCGCGGCCGGGGTCGGTGGCCCCTGGGGGACCCGGCGGGTTTAGTGAAGCCAAAAACGTGGCAAACCCGGCCATGTAAGGGTACAGGAAGGCCTCGAAGAGCGGCGGGAACCACCGGCCTTGCCACTCGCCCAGGCAGGCCGCAGCAGAGGGCCGATTGTCCGGATCCCGATCGATCATGCGCACGATCAGGGCCCGCACCTCCGGGTCCGGGATGGCTGCCAGGGCCTCGGTCGGGTCGTACTCACCACTGCGAAACTGGAGGAGTTGGGATAGAGTGAACACCGGCTTACCTTCGAGGTACAGTTCGGCGATCACGCAGCCGAGAGAGAACACATCCATAGCCGGTGTGAGACGACCACGCCTGGCGACGTAAGCGCGTAAGGCTTCAGACTCGACTCCGCTTTCGAGACTGCCCGCGGCCGGTGCAGGGCCTGCTACACTACTCCGGGCGGTTAGCGTAGCGCTTGGTACAAACCGTTCGGGGGCAACGTAACACGTACGGCGTGTAGACGTGTCGAAGTAGTATGCGTAGTCGGCGGGGTTATCCTCGGGCAAGAATGTTGGTTTGAACGGTGCGAAATCGCTCAGATATGCCCAATTCCAGCTCGAAATGAGCACGTTCTCCGCCTTTATATCCCCATGGCACACCTCAAGTCGGTGCACGTCGCGGAGGGCGCATAATAGCTGGTAAGTGATCCACATTTTCTCGACAGGCTCTAGGAAAGGTCGGGTGCTAATTCGGTCGTACAGATTGGAGTAGAGGTATTGCCGGACCAGGTACACCGCGTGTTCAGTCTCGCGGGCGACCGGGTACGATAGCACGCCGGGAAGTTGTTTGAGCACATGGTGGGCGTGGTGGACGGTAGCCACCTCGCTGCGGAGGCGGAGTTGGCCGTCGGGCTTGACAAAAAGCTTGACCACGACGAGGCCCTCCTGTGGGTGCCAACACCGAATGGTCTTCATGAACTGACCCTGCCCCAGGCTCTTCTGATAATGCAGGTCACCGTCGAGCTCCAGGAGCCGTCCGTCCGTACCGATGCCCGTGAACCCGCTGGCCGCGGACGACAGTACGGTGGAATGTGACTGGCCCATGGCTAGAAAGAAGGATAAGAGTGGGGCAGCTGGGGTGTCGAGTAAGAGGTTGTAGTCGGATGAGGGGTGACTTTCGA
The DNA here is from genome assembly GCA_027575765.1 of Tieghemiomyces parasiticus. Lineage (NCBI taxonomy): Eukaryota > Fungi > Kickxellomycota > Dimargaritomycetes > Dimargaritales > Dimargaritaceae > Tieghemiomyces > Tieghemiomyces parasiticus. The sequence goes on along the minus strand of JANBPT010000321.1, from coordinate 25,002 downwards.
ACGGCGTCTGCCGTAGACGAGGAATGCAAATGTATGGGCGGCCTTACAATGCGTAGTGGGGAGCGAATGTAGTAGGGAATGAGTGACGATAGCAGGGTATAATACAGAGTAGTGGTGAAGCTGTGTAGATAGTGGGCGGAACGGGGATAAGGTTCTTAAAAGGTCCGACAGGCCCTGGGGTGGCAATCTGGCTCGGTCCACCGCATTTACTTCGTCGGACTCCAGGTTGAGTAAACACGTGCCGGGCCAGCCATCGTCTCTTGCGCGCGCTCTCTCTGTCTCTCAGCCTGGGCCCAAATAGGAAATACGGAGCAACATATTCTGGCTCATGTAGTCGCCTAGGTTGGCCTGCCTAGCAAAGCCAGCCACACGAAGTACTGTTGAGTCTAGCCCAGACACTTATGCCCTGTGATTGTCGCCCGCCTTGGGATTTGATGGTTACTGATGTGATTAAATATTAGACCCCCTCCCGGCTTTATCCATTAATTATATCGCCAGACCGAAGTTTAGTTTAACCAAACGTAAGACGTCAGATGCACCAACCTTTCCTGAGATATGATGGTATCCACCCTCCTAAACGGCGGCTTTAGCCGATTGTCTAGTTCATGTGGGATTGTAGTGAGTCTAGACTTGATAATCAAGGCGCGGTGTCCGTAAAGGAGGGTGGGGGGTTTGATGGTGGAACGACGTAGCAGAGGGTTTATTGAAATAAGGAAGTAAAGGCCACCCATAGGCCGCGAGTGCTACGGGCTGTCAAGCAATACAAGGTGCCAGTGACAAAACGGAGACCGAGTTCATGAACGCGGGCTCGGTGGTACATATAGCAAGCTTGGGCCGCAAGGGTTCATAATTTCGGAGGTGGTTCTGGACGGCCAAAGGTTTCGTGGGTTCATGAGTTGGTAGCATGAATTCGAGAGGAGATGCACAGAAGACTCCTGCAGTACGGGCAACCGGTCGCAGGGCGGCCCACTAGCGTGGGCGACACTTTGGGCGCCGTAGACATTCGTTAGCCCTAGCGAGGTGTTTGGCGCCGCATTAGAGAACATAAGAGACCAAAAAAGGATAGGCTGTATGGAGCATGTGGACGGAGTAGGGCTTACTCTCATTAAGGAACAAAGCTTAGGTTTACGTATGCGTATACACGTGGCTATCTGGGCGGCCTTCGTACAGCTCCCGTGGAGTCCTGGTACCGCAAGCGGGTGGCGTCTATTGAAAGACACTGCCAATAATACTGTGGTAGGGGTCACGAGGGAGACGAAAAGACAAGGAGGTAGTCCTGCGAAGTTTTGTAAGTGAAGGGAGGAGGGAGAGAGCCGCAGGTGGCCCTGGGGTGAGTAACCGAGGTGGGGTGGAACCCAAGGGGAGGGGAGAAGATATCGGATGGTTTACTATCGTTTTATTGAGGACAGTCGGACAGGTATATATAGGAATAAGGTATAGACTGGTCCGACTCTACGAAGTAAGCCTGGCTTGTTCCAGCTAGGTGGGGCGGCACCTAGCCCATTGGATGGTACTAACAATAAGAACTAGCACTGGGTATGAGAGCCCTAAGATAATGGAGGTCAGCCAAGAGAGGAAAACGAAAGGGAAGGCTGACTGGTGGAATATTAGCGAATAGTTGCAGCTTGCGCCTTCCATGCCGGTTCATGGTAGAATGGAGTTCCATTGGAAGGACCATGTACTTATGGCATGGTTGGCTTGAGCGCTTTTATGCAAGTAGGGTTAGTGTTAATTGTTTTCTGCCAACGGCATGCATTATAGCACAGCCATTGGAAGACTTGGCATTTGCCAGACGACAAATACTATTAATAATTTATTACCCATATTTGGGAAACAATGTTAGACACACACAGTGTCAACCTGACCAGTCACCCCTCTCCTTGAACACGAAAATATCTGAATATAACTAAGAATAAATGAGAATGGGTTATGTAGCGGGTAGAGGAGTGGAATAAATTGGCGAAAGTATGAATAGGTCTAAGGAAAACATTAACTATTAGAACCCGGTTAGCCAGAAGGAAGGTGTGCTTCTATCCGAGATGCGAGTGGCCTTCAGAGACGAGGCCATCGCTCAGATTGTTAATCAGCCGCGCCAATGAACGGCACGATCACAACCTGGGTAGCAAGGATACTAAAATAATTATAATTGATTGGCCTTGCCTGAGTAAACGAGAATTTCGAGTGGCTTCATCAACTCCTTGCCCACGAGAGTGCTGCTGCCCCGTAGATCGATTCCACTAAATATTCGGCCACGCTTCGGGATTATCCTCAAAGGCCTCAAATATTTAGGCGCTAATCGTCTCGGAAGCAATACCAGTCATACTTCACCAGGCTATTGCTGCCTCATGTTCCTAGAAATCATAATCAGATATCTGCATCGGGGATTGAGGGTGGAGGAAATATATCGGAACCCTAAGACTTCGGGGGGATCGAGAAAGTCACACATGGAGAGGTTGGTAGGTCCACGACCTCAGCGTTCTGACACCTCGATGATACGTGCACCACTTGGCGGTCGTCCAGGGTTAGCAGGGGGTGGGGAGAGGAGGTAAGGAGCGAGGGGTAATTAGAGGCAGAGGTTAATCTAGCGAGGTAGTTTGTACGAAAGCTCACTCCGTCGCGTTCGAGAGCAACGAAATGATCAGAACTACGGGGAGAGAGTGGATAATCGCAGCTTACATGTCATCAAGCCATGGTGAGGCTGAGAATCGCTGGCTCGTCCGGCACAGCCACAGAGCGGCCTCCTCCTGATAGCCCGTCAAAAACAGGTGCCAAGCAAATCTAATGGGGTAAAAATGGTGCGGGTGAGCATAAGGTGGGAGAAGTAAACGAAAAAATACTGTGGTTAGGAGGGGGGGAGGGCAGACCTAGCTTGGAAACCGAAATGCCGCCAGGGGTGGAGGAAGTAACCAGTACTAAGTGCTGAGCGGCAGACGCTATAGAGGGTGGCTTACTCAATCTGGGCGTGTAGCACACAGTCGAGGCAGTCGGCGAACTGTTTGGCCACCGGAAGGAAGAAATCCGCCGGTACCAGGCGACGCAGTGTTTCAAAGACCCAGGCGGCGGAGTAGGACTGGTGATGGGATATGTGGGAGGAGGGAAGCAGACAGCAGTAGAGAAGGTGGCAAGGGTGAGGCGATCGTGGGTATACACGCAGTGTAGGGCGTGTGTGGTGACACCGTAAGAAAATGATCAGTCGTTAAGTCCCAGCTCATCCGTCTGACTCACCTGGTGGGTGCGGGGGACAAGGGGGGCGAGTACGGACCCGGGGTGCAAGGTCAGTTCCTTGCTGAGGGTGACCAGAAAGGGACCAACGGGCCGCCTCACGGACCGGAAGAGCGGACTAAGCTGGTTGGCCACGGCACTGGCCGTGGTGGTGGGTAGAGGCTGACTACCATCACTGGCGCTGCCGTGATGGCGGTGCAGACGCTCAGCCGCCTCACAGGCGAATCGAAATGCGTCGAATGCAGGGTATCCGGCCTCCACAGCCGTGCGGCGACGATGGTGGAGGTAATTAGATCGGAAAAAGTAGTCCGGGTCCGCGAACTTGGCAGGGGATTCACCCGCCAGGTAGAGTAAAATATAAAGCTGGTTCATGTAGAGGTAGGCGGTCAGGGAGTGGCCATCGGCCGCGTTCATTTTGGCCTCACGCGCCGCGACACGTTCACGGACTAGCTCGGCACGAGCGACGGGTCCCTCCACACCGGTTACAAAGGACAACGGGCCCGCCTGTGAACTCGAAGGATTGGAAGTTTCCGGGTGGCCAGTAGAGGATCCATTGTTAGTCCCCAGCTGCAAGGTGACCAGGCGATCAGGTACGGCGCCATTGGTATCCGGCGGGTAGCGGGCAGCGCACACGCGCAAATACAAAGTCACGGTGGGCTGCAGATACCGCCACTCGCTCTGGAGCGGGCTGCGGCTCGGGTAGCTCACGTTGATGGCGCGTGCCAGTAGCTCGGCCACCCGTACGGGGTCGCCGTACAGACGCCAATCCACCTTGGCCAGCCGGTTCCACACGGCCGGATTGCCCGCAAAGGGACGGACTACCTCCTCAAAGTAACGTAGGTCTAGCGGTGGTCCACCCGAGTCGGTCTGGTCGGTGGTGGCGGTCTCTGTGTTCAACCGGAAGAGCAGGTCAGCAGTCTCGGGTCGAGGGGGAATTTCCAGTTCCTGTAGCCGGCGCACCTCAATAGCAATGAGCGCCGGTGCGGTCTCCAGGGCTCGCAACAGGGCGGCGTAGTTGTACATGAGGGGTATGTAGGCATCACTGAATTGGTGACGGGCGCAGTGGGCGGCCAGGGTCCCCAGGAGGGTAGCAGCGTGGCCGAGTAGAGAGGCGACGGGGACCGTGTCCAGTTCGGAGCTCTCAGCCGATGGTTCAGCAGCGCGCTGTTCTAGGTAGTGGCGGGCACGCGCCCAGTCGATTACGGTGGGTTGGTAAGAACGCGGCAAAAAGGCGAAGGCCCGGGGCCCCACAAAGTGGTCCAAGGCGAGGGTGCCGTACACGCGGACGTGAAGGTAGGCCAGCCATAGGGCTGACCAATGTTCCGGGAGGAGTTCCTCGGCCAGCCAACTAGCGGTCAGGGCCGGGTCCGTGGCAGCTGGCGCCGGTAAGGTCGCAGTGGGGGCCGGCTGGGTCATGATCAGACGGTAAAAGGCATCGGCGGTGGGAGCGGTCAGCAGGGCATAGAGCCAATCGGCCACACAGGATAAGGTATTGCTGGATGGGTGCTTCGAGTCCCCATGAGCCAAGTGCAGGTGGTACTGGAAAAACACCACGAGGGTGTCGGCGAGACGAAGGGACCGGGTGACCCGGGCGGCGGTCTTGGGCGGTGGGGCCGGGCCGGCTGTAAAGTGCATGATAAATTGGCATAGGTGTTGGAGTCGGCGCATGGGTAGACGCACCCACGCAAGGTACTGCCACCAAAGTAGCGGCTCGTCGGGGCAGCACTCCAAGGCGGTCTGAAACACGGTTAGGGCAGCCGGGTACAACGGGTGCTGGTGTGCAAGGTCACTGGACTCGCCATCGTGGCAATAGGCGACCAAGTCAAGGAGTGGGAGCCAGAGTCGACCGTCCCCGGCCACCCGACGCAGGGCGTAGTACACGACGGCCAGGTTCAACAACCAGACTGGAGAGGTACGCTGTGGGGAATGGTCGTAAGCGGCGTCCACGAAAGCGGCCAGATCGAATCCTGGAACGGTTTTGCCCGCTAAGGGCTGGATGAATATGTGGGTCCGTAGTGTGTCACGGACCCGGGCGGTGCTGGTCTCCTTCGTAAGGATATTCCGCACAAACTGGCAGGCCTCGGTGAGCAGTTGGGTGGTCTTGGATGGCCCGTCGGCTGCGGTGCCCGTTTTCTGACAGGCAGCCAGAAGCCAGTTCGTGTTGGGGGGTACCACAGTGGTCGCGAAAACAGGAGCGTGGTCGCCTAGGAGCACACCAAAATCGAGAGCGGGGCGTGGGCCAGTCCAGTTACCGGTCGGGGCGGTCGCGTCAGAGGATAGGTGCCGAAGCCAGCGCAACAGCGGCGGTGGCGAAGCTAACGACGCCCCGTTTGATAACAGCTCATCATCCTTGGCTAGCGGAATGAGATCGGCAGATGGGGCGGCGGCGGCAGGCGATGGTTCTGCCGGGGTGGTGGAGGACGAGGGCGGGTCGCTGGCCAGGTCCACGCGGGACATCGGTAGAGAGGCCAGTCGGCCCCGCAGGTGCTCCTGACGATAGGCCAGGATGGTATGCAGCAGGGCCTGGGGCAGGTCCGACATTGCGGCGGGACCAGGGGTGGCCCCATCAACCACAGCGTAGAGGCGACGCATCAGGCCGTCGTGGTAGGCCTGCTGGGCCAAGGGGGTCCGCCCTTCCACGTAGGCCAAGAGGTCACACACCAGGTCGTCGGCGCTCGGGGTCAGGTCGCGGAAATGAGTCGACTGGCACCCAGGGTCGCGGCAGTCTCCACCCGTGGTCTCATAGACGCAAAACGGGCGATTGGGGTCAATTCGCGGCGTGTAGGTCAGCGAGGCCAAATCCCCGGTAAATAGCGGGTGCAGACGGAAGGCACGGAAGGGACGCAGGGCCGCGTTCACCTCGGAGGTCAGGGCGGTGGCGTTCACCTGCGGGCCGGGTGTGGCGGGTCGAGGCGGGGCGAACAACTTGTCCAGATCCAGGATATGCTGCATCGACGGGGACGAATCGGTACTATGTTTCGGGGCCGGGACGAGGGCGGGACCTTGGGGTAGCGGGATTACATCGGCGGGCCACAGCCAACGGTCGGGCTCGTACTCGATAAACCCAGCCATACTAGCACAGTACCGGAAAGTAGAGGCCGGAAACCACGTGTCGGCGTCGGCAGTCGCCGTGGCCTGGGCTTTGATCTGCACAGTGGCCGGCAGTGCAGGCCCAACCGCGACATCGTACCGGTCGAACGGGTGCTGGCGGGCCCAGGCGTCAATGAGAACCAGACAGCGGGCGGGGCGGGTGGTGGTCGATGGGGGAGTCATGTCGGGGACGGCCGGGACGAGAGGTGCGGGAATCGAGGACGAAACGTGGGCCGCCGGTTTCTTACGAGAGACCACCTGCTCCTCGCGCAGCTCGGCGTGCTCGCGTTCCAAAGTTGAAAGCTTGCGTTTGAGCTCACCCAGGGGAGCGATGGTCGTACCAGGGACCACCTTTGGGGCCCCGATGGGCAGATTGCACTCGGCGGACGGTGTATCTTCGGTGACGTGGTCGCTGGCCTCGTCCTCCGGATCCACCTCCCAATTCAGGAGGCGAGTCTTATGTGTTTGGATTCGATCCCGCAGGCGATCCAGCTCGCGCGCGGCAATATTGTAGGCCTTGCGATCCCCCGAGAGCTGGGCCCGGGCAGCCTGCCATGCTCGCTTGAGATCGGCGGTTTTCTGTAGGCGCTCCTGGTACTGAGTGAAGAGGGTCTGGGCCTGGCGTTCGCGCACATGCAGGACGGCCATCAGTTTGGCTAGTTCGCGAGCAGCTGGGGCCGGGTCAGCTCGCTCCGAATCGAGCGAGGCGGGGGAAGACGGGTCAGAGGGCGGCGGCAGTTCCGCCGGGAGGTCCACGGTGATGAGTTGGAGGCGCGGATCGGTCGGCGGGTTGCGGGCCACCGGTCGAGAAGGTTGTACCGCGGTGGGCGGGCTGCTGGCAGCCAGTTGGGGGGACGCAGTCGTGGAGACCGGACTCCGGACAGCCTGCTGGGGCGACGCGACCGCATTGGTTGTCTGCTTAGTGCTCTCCATCCGCTCGATTATTTGCTTCATACGAGCGATGCGTTCCTCTTGCTCGTCGAGGCGGGCTAGGGCTATGGGATCGACCGGTGTGCTCGCCCTATGGCTACCGGGCCCGCTCGTGCTGCGGGCGAGCGCATGCTGGCCCAGACAGGTACGAATGATCTGGGTGTGTAAGTCGGGCTCGCCATCGGACTGCACATCGCTCTCGCTATCGCTGATGGCTAACTCGTGTAGGGCGGAGTCGGGGGAATTAACGAAAGAGTGAAGGGGGGAGGCGTAGACATGACGTGTGGCCGCCGCCGGGTGACCAAAGGAATGGACATTGCATGATGGCGAGTACGGGGTGGCTGAGGAGTAGGTGGGTTGCCGCGGGGCTTCGGGGTAATTAAGTGGCCGGTGAGAGCCGAACCCATTATCCAAAGGCGGCGGCGGAGGCGGCGATGACGACGGGGATTCCATTAAGCGTCGGTTACGCCGGTATGTGGCGTAAGATTGGTAGTCTTCACTGTCTTCTGTATCCATATCAGAATCACTACGGGATACAGATTCGGGCGCGGTACGAGAGTGGATGCGCCAGTCAGCTGTGTTATCCGAACCGTCCATCATGCGCCGTTCCTGGGGCCAGTGATCGTAACGGCCACGGTCAGACGAGCCCGTTACCCCATCATCGGGTATTTCTCCTTCCTCTTCAGAACTGGCGGGAGATGATGGCCGCTCTGAGTCGTCGGACAAAACGATTATCTCGGTATCGGCACTTGACAATCCGTGAGCCTCCTCCGGGGGCTCGGATTTGATGGCCGCCACAGTGCTGGTAATAAATGCGTCACCGTCGCTCCCGTCGGCTTCAGTCGCCGCCTTGGCCATAGTAGTGGGGGAGGCGGTACCGGAGCTACAGTTGACTTCGGCGGCAGGGCCTGGTAACCCTCCTCGTTGGCCGCGGATCTCGTCCAAGCAGGCAATAAAGGCTTCCGAGCCAGCGTAGCGCTTGCGGAGGTCCGCTTCGGTTTGGCCCAGAGCCAGCAGCTTTTGAGCAAGCTTATGGGTGCTGGACATGCGCTTGGTGGCGAGAGAACTAGAGGTGCTCGTCATGGGGGTCGTGTTTTGTACAACCGGTGGTGGATCGGCCGTATCGTTGGGAGAGGCCATGTTGGTCACGGGGGGGTGGAAATTAAAGCCGGTGAATCAGTGTTTGAAGAAGTGGCGAAGAGTGTTAGAGAGGGTTACTCTCATGCGGTAGAAAAATATAATCGTGCCGACGGGCAGGAATCGGTACAGTGAGGCAATAACACGTAATATATATATTTGAACCGCAAGCGTTCGGCGATAAATGAGGAAGACGAACAGGGATGGTAACCAACGGGTATGGAAGAGCACGCAAGGTGAAGGTGGTTTCAACGAGGCGGGTGTCGAAAAACCAGCAAGCAGGCAGCCAGCCACACCCGATTCCCAGGACTTACCCTCACCGACGATAGCCCTCAAGCGGGACCAAAATTATGTGGACAAGGCAAGGTAGCACAGTAAACTCGCAGTGCACGAGTCTACGCTGCCAGTAAACCCAGGAACTACCCGTCTTCTCCGCGGTCTCCGCCTGACCTACAGTGAACTTTTTAGGCATATAAAGAAGAGACCGATAAATCCTACGACATGGTCTGTCGTGGTACAGGGTATCACGCTCGCCGAGGCTGCTGCAACCAGCTGCGCATATAGTTCCCGTCGTATACCACAGACCAGCATGCATGCAGGCCCGCGGCTAGTACGGAATGTTGAGGATAGCACGTGATAAGCAAAAGCGCCATTTAGGGTAGTGGGTATGCAGCATTAGGTAGAGGGGTAATGGACGGTACAGGGCGCAAGTCGAAAGCCGAGGCTGCCGTAGCAGCGTGTTCCGCCACGGTAGGCCGCCTACCCGGCCCCTGCGATGCCTGTCCCTGTCCTCATGTCGCAGCATATCTTTCTCTCGCAGTCATAACCACGCACCGCATTCACAGCACCTTCAATCTCTTCCCGAAATTAAAATAATTCCCGTTATGACCGACCACCCACTACCAGCGCCGCAACCCTCTGCGGGCCCCATGGAAGGTACAGCCGAGATCCCGGAATACTACATTGGTCGCCGGGTGGGCAACCGGTTTAGCACGCGGCCAGACCTACGGGCCAAGTACTTCCGCCGGATGCACCGACCTGAACGACTCAAGCCCAGCATGGGACAGCGCAAGATTCACTTTATGGCCCACGTTGTCTGTGCCGGTAAGTCGATTGTGGGCCTCCACTAAAACCCTCGCCGGTCTATATACGTTTGGTAGAGAAGCATTCCACCGTTTGTTTCGTTGTAGCGGAGAGGACGGGGCTCTCAATACGCGGCCCATGCTCGAGTACAAGGGTCGGGAACCACCTGCTAACCTGGTCTACTGCTTCACCTCGGTCGCAAACCTCCCGCCGACGCTACGTCGCACTCAGCCTTCGCCTACTGGGGTGTATTCTGGGCCGATTACGGAGACCACCACCACGCTTTCACCTCGGTAAGTATCCCCGATTTTGGGCTTGGTACGCCATTTCCACCGCCCTCTCGTGACTACTTTCCAGAACCCATTACTTACTCACGGCTACCGGGTTCGTGCTCGTTTCCCTATCCTATGCCCCTCCCAACCTCTCCAGCTTCAACAATGGCACCGCCGCAAACTCGACGAGTTCTGGAATCTGACGCCAGAGGAGAAGGAAGAGTTCAAGGATCTCAGCAAGAAATAGCGATATAGTTTTGAGCATCGTGCCCAATAAATTCACGTTCTGATGAGATCCTCCGCTGTTCGGCCGACTTGGGTTTTGTGCCATATATTCCTAGAACCCTCGGCTTTTACATGATGATCACGTGATCTTAGTTTCAGCCCTTACGAAGAGTTTGGGCCCTGTGGGTGACGCATGTTGCGCAGCACAGCTGAACAGCACCTGGGCCTCCCCTGCTCGACTGGTGTATGAAGGGGGCCTTAATGGGTCAACATTACGAAGAAGAGCCGAAGAAAGGGAGAAGGCAAGGTAACTAGATAATCTGCTTACCGTTAACCATCCTGCCGCGCCATGAGCCAGTAAAGCCACTGACCGAAACCTCCCGGCGCCTCCCCCCGTGCCCCATACGATCCTCTCACAATCCCTTCTCCCGTTTGTCTCGAGGGAGTGTATATTTGTTTCTGGTTCCATTGACGATCGACTAACTCCGATTCACTTACCTGATTCCTACTTCTTCCCTTTCCTTAGTTTAGTTCCGCTAGTTTCCTTTAGCCTACCCCCCCCACACACACATACCTATCTACCAACATGGTGAAGATCGAACAACTGGGAGCTCTGGACGTCGACGAGTACGACCAAGAGAATGACGAGGACTACACGGACGTTTCAGGTTCGGAGTACGACGAGGAGGGTTCCGAGCTTGGTTCGGACCTGGACGACGACGAAGACGATTATTACGAGGAGGAATCCCTCCTCGACCGGATCACGGCCCTCAAGGACATCATTCCGTTGTCGCAGCGCACAGCCATGAGCAATTTCGTGAGTACGATGGTCAACACTGGCTGCTCGAGCATTAACCTGTTCGGCAAGGTCGCCTGGGTGCTGTCCACGTCGGCCCTGGTGCTATTGGTCCCGCTGGCCCTCGAATCTGAGAAGGACCAGGCGCTGGCCCAGTACGAGAACGAGGCCGCTCTTACCCAGCCTGCGTCACCCCAAGGTGGGCTCCAGCCCGGCGTCTACCCACCAGGTGCCCCCATCCAGGCCTCCGCCCCCGGCCAACCCAGTCCCCCCAGCCTAGCTCCTCCCGGCTTCTAAATCGCTAGTCCGCGGGGAATAGAACTCTCCGACCCGTCCTTGCCCAACGGCCCTCGTTTTTGTTCTTTCCTTTCCACCACCCATTAGTTGTCTGCCTAGCGAGCCGGCGGGCCCCATGTACTTCCCGTTTCCGACATCACATTGCCGTGTTAGCCCGGCCCATACATAAAAATGTGTTATACAGATGATTCGACTCCGCCCCTTTTAGTTCTTCAGGGATAAATGACTGTTCCCTTGACCCGGTCACAAGAGGCGTACCACACCGATCAGACCAAACGAGACGACGGTGAGGTGAGCCACACCAAAAAATCCCCAGACGTGGCGCAGGGCGAGGAAGAGAAGCACATAGGTCAGAACGATGCTCGCAGAGGCGGTCCGCACAGCCACGGGGTAGAAATCCTCACCGCGCCGCCAGTCCACCCTGACCCCGCAAAGGGCTTTGAGATAGAAGCGGAAGTAGAGCATGATGGTGACGAAAGGCACTAGAGCGAGAAGGCTGGCGTAGAGTAAGTCACTGCGATTGTGATGGGAGGGGGGGGTTGGTAAGATGCCAGCCATCATATAAGGATAAGCGTTAGTACGAAAAATAAGGTATTCGGGGCTGATAGCAAGGTAAAGTAGCCTTCAGTATTGGTCGATACCACATCACACTCCGAAACTTACTGGTTGACCCGGCTGTCGTTGCGGACAACGTCGGGGAGTTCCAGCCAGTGGAAGTAGCTCCAACCGACATAGACAAGAAGTAGCGATAGAACAAGCGACGGAGGGGAATAGCGCGTGGCATGGGCCGGGTTGTCGGGCTGGGTCGCAGTCCCGGGTTCCGGGTGTTCGGCGACCAGAGATCCTAGAAGGTGGCCGTTGGCTTCCAAGCGTTCATCGGCGACCGGATGGCGAAGCATGGTGGTGAAGGCGGGAAGGGGCTGCAAGACGGACTATAGTGCATTGAACCCAAAGCATGGCAAAGCAATGGGAAGGCTCCACTATGGAACATGACGCATCCGGCCCTCAGGCAGCCGGCTTATTTCCACTCCCCTTGGTCTTTCGCCCATACCAATCCGACAGCGAATGGGGAATCTCCATAGGCACTTGTGGCCAAAGTCTGCATATACCTATTGCTAAGGAACCAACCCCAATCGGAGGACACCCTGGCCAACGCCACCCCTTCCCGGGGACCTTGTTTGGGCCGAAGTTTAGGATATCTATCGCGCTCAGCTGGTGAGAGCCGGGATCAAATGATAGCTGGGAGAACACATGAGCTTTCTTTACACGCCCCTTACCATGGTGCCATAATCCTGAGATTAGAAAGCCTCCAGAGCGCTGTCCATCGCAAAGAATGCAATAGGTGACCATGTTTTACAGGCAATCCTCTTGATCGGCTGACACTAACTCGCTGAACGGCCACTGGTCACCACAGCTTGCAATATTGTGGAGGGCAGGCCAGGCCTTAGCCCTGACGAGTGGGGATGTAAGATGACCGGAAAGAATGTTTTCCATCATGCCGTACGCGGCGAAAACCGCTAGCGGAGTGGGAACCGGGAAGACAGTCCTCGAGACCGGGTGCACTTCCACTTTCTCCCGGTGGAAATTGGATCAATATTGTTGACCCTGCTCTGGTCTTAGGCATGTTCGACCGGAGTAAATCGGGCTGGGCGGACCTGCATGTGGCAAGACGGTCACCTGCATGCCTGGCCTGCCCCAAGTTCGAAAATACGTGGCGATGAGTAGTCTGTGGCAGAATATAGTGGTTGTATGTATGCATCTATATATATTCATTGGATATCCAAGGATCACTACTTTATGTACGGTAGCCATGTGGCCACGTTTGCGGGGGGGGGCAAAATTAGCGGCGCAGCCTCCGAGTCAGTCTGCAATAAAACAAGCCACCGTGATCCATCCATTTCGAGAGCAGCTCATAAACGCTTAGGGAAGAGGATATGGCAGGATTGGCGGCGTACCTTACCGCTTCCCTCAGGCCCACCAGATGGGGAAGCGTGCTGGCCTACCATAGCTGTAGCTCTCACGGGTTCTTTCCGAAAGGGTCGACTGTGGTGGCGCCGAATCGGCGCGGATAGATGAGAAAGTTACCCACCCCACTTTTTTTTGCGTGTGTAATATGGGGAGGTGGAGGAGCGGGGGGTACTGCGGGCTCCTGTCATATGCACCAAACATTGTCCAGCGTGTTAACGGGGGAGGGAAGAGCGGATAGTGCCGGGCACGTGTTTTGTGATAGGCCTGAAATGGCGCCATAGGGTGACGTGCTAAACTCTCGCCTATAGTCAGTAAATGTGTGGGAAGCCAGCCATGGTTCGATGGCCACTCAGTTCCACAACCAGCGGGCTCTTTGCGCATTGACAAACGGGGTCGGAGGTGGCAAGTCAATAGTTGGAATCGAGCTTACACCGGCCCTGCGCGGATCTGGCTGCGGCCTTTTCGACTATGCTTATTCGAGGAGCGGTTAATGATATCTTCCGCAAACGCTGCCATGACACAGTTCACTAGTGGCGTGCAATGGAGAAACACGGACCCCACAGCGGCACAGCCGGTGTTGCGAGTCCAGGCAAACCCGCGCCGAAAGCCTGTATGCTCTCATTTGGCGGTTCCATTTCGCCATCGCCCGCCGCACTTACTTGGCCCCCGTCGGCCTTGAAACGGGTCGGGCATACACTTTGTAGAACGTACGACTAAAGAAAGCAGATACTGACTAGGTGAGCGGCGTTCCCTCCAGGGGGTTGAGGTCCGGTAGGTATATAAGCCATACACCGCCGAACCCGGATACCCCTTACATTATACACTGACTCCTGTTTGTCAAGCTTTTCACTCGGGCGCTACTTCAATTCCACCTCCGCACTTCCTTCACCGAGTTGTCTTCCCCGGTTGCAATTCGTGGCTCCCCTAGCCTGCGGCGCAAGCTACTTACTGCACCTCTGATCGACGGCGGCCGCTCCACCGTACTTGCCTAGGCAACGGTTAGGATCGCTTCCCCGCTCCTGTGCAATCGGTCTTCAGAACAAGTAAGCGATAGCCAACCTTAGAGCAGGTCATTGAAGGACCTTTGGCTCCAGCCTGTAATGCATTGGCCACCCGAGTTCCTTTTTCTTGGAAGTCACCTCGATCATCCTTCTCTTTTGGCCCATCTTACAGTTGGCCTCAGTGCACTCGGCTTTTTGCACCATTGCTCCTTTCATAACTGCGGGCTGCTAATCCCACTCTTCTAGTGAGGAACTAGGGATTCGGGCAAACCACGCCATATTTACGGGGGGTCTCTCGCACAATTTTCAGCCGCCACCGCCTTCAATGAGGATCCTTCCGATGCATTCTCTACTAAATGGTTCCCTTGCATACCCAACTGCCACCGGGTCCTGACGGCGTTCAGGAACTATGGGGGCTAACAAAATACACAAGGGATCGGGTGCGCCACCCCCGAATTCTACAACATGACCAATTAGGTCTCGGCCCACATCACAGCATGTTAACTGTCTCCCCCCTCCTCTCTCTCCTGATTCGTTCCATCAACACGCCTTCCAATATTGCCTCCCCCCCCCCGTTCTTCACACTAACTGAATGGCGTGCTTTGGGACTGGTCTCCTCATCTGCCTCTGACTTGGTAAACTGCCCCTTCCCAGCGCACGAATTATCCTCAACTGTAAGCCCTTCACTCCGAACCAATAAGCAGCGTGACCACGCACGCCACCACCCGCGCGGCTACACTCCCTACTGTCCAATCGTGACACATCTACTCACTAAGTAAGCCCCATTCCGGCTCCGAGTGCTCTGATATAACTTTCTTAATCTACCAATAGACACCACCTTAGTTCGTCCCCACCCCCTTGCCCGCCCTCACACCGACCCTGCGCACCCTTCTTTTTTTATTGATTTTCCCAGGCCGAGTTCTAGCTGCACTTCGTGGCCCGTAAACCCCCTTCCGTTTCTACGCATACTCTTATTGTCTTCCCAAGAGGGATCTGTTATACCGCCTTGCCACCAGAACGATACGCCGCATCGGTAACGGGTTGGCTTACCAACTCGACTTCCCCCTCCCGTTGGTCGATACAGTACTTACTATCCCTATCACATCACCTCCACGCCATTCTCTCCAACCACTTACCCCCATCACGCTCGCCCCATTTTTTCCACCGTGGTCCGCGTCCCTACCCTCAATTACTCTACCTTCGGAAAAAGTTTTACCACATACTACTCACACCTACCCTCCAGGCCCCCAGCCTATATATAATCCGCGTAGTTAGTTGCAGCTAGTTTCCTAGCCCCACTCCATCCGCTGTTTCGTGCCACTTTCGTCCACAACCGTACCATATCCATCCTTGATTCGTTATTACAGGAAACCATCTATTTTTCGTATCATTGTGTACGATTCTGTATTGAGTTTTACCCTAGCTCACGTATCGTCCGTCTTGCGCAGTCTTCACTTTACTTGTTTTGCCCAAGGTAAGTAGCGACCACTCATCCTAAGCCTCTCTGCGGATCCCCCCCGTCCTCACCTACAGACATGTGTGCATGCCATGTCTTACTGCTCCACTGTCCGCAACATCTCCATTCTCTCGTTTCACAATCTCCTGTGGAACTAGATCTTTATTAGGACCTGCGGAGGAGGTCCGGCATTGCAACACAGCCATGTAAACTGTGACTTGCAATGGTCAGGCGGCATTATTTATCTGTTCACAGGACACCCACTCCTGTCCCCTCTCCGTCGCTGGTCACCCGCCGTTTTTATTTTTACAAAAACGCTTCACTGACCACTTGGGCAGGTCTTCCTACCTTTATTTCACCGTTACCCCCACTACTTCGATTTATTGGTCGCTGCAGGACGCCCCGGCACCAGCCTATACCTTGTGACTAACTTCTTAAATATCGGCACTTCACACGCCTCACCTACACCCTTGCCCCTGAACCTAGTCAACCCTCCCACGATATAGCCACTATGACCAACGCTGGTACTCACCCCGAATCTTTTCTCTTTACCTCCGAGTCCGTCGGTGAGGGTCACCCGGATAAGATCTGCGACCAGATCTCGGACGCCATTCTCGACGCGTGCTTGGAGCAGGACCCGCTTTCCAAGGTAGCCTGTGAGACCGCCACCAAGACCGGGATGGTCATGGTTCTAGGTGAGATCACTACCAAGGCTACCTTGGACTACCAGCGCATCATCCGCGACACCATCAAGCAGATTGGTTATGATGATTCCTCCAAGGGTTTCGACTACAAGACCTGCAATGTCCTGGTGGCCATCGAGCAGCAGTCCCCCGAGATCGCCCAGGGGCTGGTGCAGAACGGTAACGCCATCGAGGACACCGGTGCTGGCGACCAGGGCATCATGTTTGGCTACGCTACCGACGAGACCCCCGAGTTGATGCCCCTGACGGCCATCCTGTCGCACAAGCTTAATGTCAAGATGAGCGAACTCCGCCGCAACGGCGAGCTCGGCTGGTTGCGTCCGGACTCCAAGACCCAGGTCACCGTTGAGTACGTGAACGAGAACGGTGCCATGATCCCGCAGCGTGTGCACACAATCGTCATCTCCACCCAGCACAACCCCGAGGTGGATAACGAGACCATCCGCCGCGAGCTTAAGGACAAGGTCATCCGCGCCGTGATCCCGGCCAAGTACCTTACCAGCGATACCATCTACCACCTGCAGCCTTCCGGCCAGTTCATCATTGGTGGCCCGCAGGGCGACGCCGGCGTGACTGGCCGCAAAATCATCGTCGACACCTACGGCGGCTGGGGCGCCCACGGCGGCGGTGCCTTCTCCGGTAAGGACTGGTCCAAGGTGGATCGGTCGGCCGCTTACGCCGCTCGCTGGATCGCCAAGTCCCTGGTGGCCGCCGGCCTTGCCCGCCGCGCCCTTGTTCAGGTCTCGTACGCTATCGGTGTCGCCCACCCGCTGTCCATCTTTGTCGACACTTACGGTACCGGCAAGCGCACCGACGCCGAGTTGCTCACCATCATCAAAAACAACTTTGATCTCCGTCCCGGTGTCATTGTCAAGGAACTCAACCTCTTCCAACCCATCTACAAGAAGACCGCCTGTTACGGCCATTTCGGTCGCGAGGAGTTCACCTGGGAGCAGCCCAAGCCCCTCAAGTTCTAAATGCGTGCGTGCCTTCTTGGCTGTCCGGCTCTGCGGATGGGGCCCCCTGATTCCACTCGCCATCCCTGTCCTCTCACATGTCGCCCGTATTTTATCTCCATCATACTACATATAATCCACCCACTTTTCATAACCCCACTTCTCTACCCCTAACCGGCGATTCCAAGGACGCTCCACTTTCGCTTTTTTTCACCATTCTTTCTGTTCATCTGACATTCGTGGTTCTATTGTTTTTTTTTTCACTCTTGTCTGCTCTTGACTTTCAATTCGCTATCATGGCAATTTACTAAACCTGCCAACATTATCATCTCAACGACTACATGGCGGATTTTACCTCCCTCTCCGAGGATGAGCCTGGTTAGACGTAAGTACCGCCTGCATCCGCTTAAGAACATTGGATTGGTAGAAATGCGATTCCTTTTAATTAGAGGGGCAGCGTTGGTATTGTAAAATTGCACAGGCGTGTATGGAAAGTAATAGAAAGCGAGTATACGAGGGCAAATGTAGAAATGAACCAAGCGTATCTAAATACCCATGGTTTAACTAAAAGGATTGGTCCAAGTGTGTGTGCGTGACGAGAGGAGGGGGGGGGAGAGAGGTTAAAATAATTATTCTTTCTTTCCTGGAGTACGCACAATTACTTGGCGTCGCCCTGTTGAAAATCCGAAAATTCGTCGTGACGGCCTTCTTCATCCGAGTCGTGCTCGTGAAGCTGACCGGCCAGGGGAGCGGCCCCGCGTGACCGACTGGTGGCGGCACCCCCGCCGAGTAGGGTTGTACTTCCATCGCCGGGACTATTGCTATGACGGTCGTTTTCCGATGTGGTATGATCATCACCGTCATCAAAGTGGTCGCCAGCATCAAACAGGGTGGTCATGGCGTCCTGGGTCGCAACGGGCGGGCTACTCGCGGCCTTGGCGGCGGGTCCGCCCAGACTCTTGGACCGTGACAGACCGCTACGGTGGTGGTCCGGAGACGGGGGGTCGTCCTGGAGAGTGGCACTGTAACCGGACGTGTTGTGGGACCGCGGGCCGGTGGGGAATCCCCGCACGTCGTTATCATTCGCCTGACGACTGCCGCGCGTACTATGGTCGTCCTCGTCGTCGTCACTCTCGTCGCCGCGGTTGAGGAAGTCGTCAAAATGGTCGGGCGAGTTGAACTGGCGGAGGGCGATGGCAGGGTCCAAGTAGGCATCTCTATCACCACCACCATGACCGTTGCCCACGTCGGCGTTCCCGCGTAGGTAAGCAGCCGCAGCACCAGCCCCTAGCCCTGCTCCGGCAGGGGCCAGGCTGGGCGAATTCAGAGGCGAAAAGTCCTCGTCACGAGCGTTGGCGGTGGTCTCGTCGCCCGCCAATTCCTCCAGCCCGTACCGAGAATTGTGCGGGGTGGGACGCCAGATGAAGAGAATGACAAAGAAGGCGAAGGTGTACAGACAGTTGAGCCAACCGTCAAACAGGAGCCAACGCAACCGCCACCGAAACACGATCCAACGCGGGTCAGCGCGGAATCCAAAGCTAAAGGCGTTGACGACCACCAGGAGTAAAATGACGCAGGCGCAAAAGAACAGGAGCCGCCAGAGCTGGCGGTACATGGTGAGTTTAAAGTGCTGGTGGCGTTGCTGCAGGTAGCGGACCGTTTTGGTCATGGCCGTCAGGATCCACACGTAAAAGGTCACCATGGTGATGGCGAGCGGGAGGAGGGCGATAAAGGCCACCAGCTCGGAATCGTCGTGTCCGAACCGTGCGATGGTGGCTACCCCGTACAGCGAAGAAAACAACAGTTGGAGGCCCGCCAGGATCTGGCACTTGAGCATGGTACGGCCCAGACTGGGTTTCACTACACTGTACCCCAGGGCGATGAGCAGGAGTAGGAGGAACGACAGGCTGTTGCGCAGCGAGCTGAGGATGATCAAAAACACCGTGAGCGACATGGCCTTGGTCCCGTGGGCGTTGTAGTGCTGGTTGAACCAAAACTCGACCGCGTAGTCCACCAGCAGACACAGGAGGAGTAACGACAGGTAGTTTTGCATAGGCAAAATCTCGCGCCAGTACCGGATGGTGCCCACCGCCCACCAGAGGGTAACCAGCAAGTAGGTCAAGGTGAGCAGACCGTAGAACAATATCTTTGGATAGTCAATGGCCGGCAGGCTGCCGTATGGGTTGATCCATTGGACCTCGCCTCGGAACTGGCCGCCGTTACCTAAGACATCCACGCAGTAGATGCCCGTCTCGGATACGGGGTAACTGATTATATCTTCCAGCGCCCCGGCATCGGCTTGTGCGAGGTCGATGTACCGGCTGACCATGGGCGAGGCCAGTCCGCTTGGGTCGTCGACCAGCATCTGGCCGTAGGTGGTGCGGTCGCAAAGGCCCAGCTCGATGGCGTCGTCGGTACACACGTACACCTTAGTCAGGTTGTTGTTGAGCGGGTTGGGAACGCCCAAATGGTACTGGTCGAGCCAGTTGAATACGACCACTGAAACCCGGGTGGCTGTGGTGGAGTCTCCGCCGTGGAGTTGGCCCTGCGGCGTGAAACTCACATTGACCAGGGCTGGACGGTAACTCCGGAGTACCGTGTTGGTGCCGTAGATGGATGAACAGACATACTTTTGAGTCGGGTCGTCGCTGATGGTCGCCTTGTCCGCCGTTTCCAGCCGGGCGCCGGCGCGCGTAGCCACTGGGACATCAGCAATACTGGTCTCAGCGCTAACAGCGATTTTAGACACCGCGGTGTCATCGGTACTGAAGCCGGCCGTCTCGGTGGTGGTAGCAGGGTCGTCGGCTCGGACCGCGGGGATCAGGAGAGCCAGGACCAGGGTCACGAGCAGTAGAGCTCGGACCAGCCAGCCGCTGTTGACAGGGGCGGTATCACCCGGTTGACGCGACGGTAAGTGAGAGTGGAGAAGCCTGGCCATCGGTGGCGACGTGGTGCGATGCAGCGGGCTTGGCACTTGGGCGTTTAGGATGGGAGGGGTGAGATTGTGGGACGGGAGGTGGGGCCAGTGGAACTGTCGATGTCAACCGAGGCAGAAATAAGTAGGGAGGCCCCAATTCGAAATGCCTAGAATACAGGGCTGTCGCATGCGCACGTACGAAGTCAGGCGTTGGTGTAGGATAGAGGAGGTTGGGGGTTTGTGGCTTGGCAACCTGGAGATGGTGATTAGGCACTGACGAGCGTGCAGTAGGCGACTGAAACTCGCCTTTTTGAAACCGGCAATGAGGGCGGGGCGTTGGGCGGGGCCAAAGACGACGAAGGGCTCCGGTGCCAAGTGACTGGGAGGGCACCCGACCGCTATGTGCGAGGTCAGGTCGTGCAGCCCGTTCACCACGTAGTATGTAGAGGGGGAAGGGGCTTCGGCAAGGCCCGAATTTGCGCTAGTGAGAGTAGCCGAGTACGTTATCAAGGGAGATGGGGACAGCCCCAGGTGCCCGAGTCCGAGCTCAAGCTCGAGCCCGATCCTATCGGTCGGGGCTAGCCAACAGGAACACGACCGATCCAACTAAGGTAGAAGGAGGGGTACCGCGGGGCCTCGCGCGGTAGCGGGTTCTGGGCCACTCGGGGTATCCTTGGCATTGCGCCTTATGAAATGTGTACACGGAGGCGGGAGGAAAAAGGTTGAGGGATGGCAACTACTATCTACCCCTTGACAAAAAAATATATTCAACGGCGTGATAGGCCTCGCCCGACTCCTCTCTTCCCGTCCTTATTAGTTACAAGGACTGCTCTGATTTATGTTCGGCGTAGTCGGGGGCGGGAGAGGGCAGGTGACGCGTGGTCGCAAGGCCCATCGGCCCGAGCTCCGTTAGATTGGCCTGGGGGGTCAACACGACCTAGTTTAGATTGCGAGGTACTTGGCACTGGGGAGACGCGTCAGCCGCATGATAGATAGCTTCTTTACATGCCAGGTAAGCCCGCTAACTGGATAACGGGTCCGCATCTGCATTGCTCTAGGCGCTAGCCATATCGTAAGCCCACACAAGCCTGTGGCTGTCGGTGGTGCTTGAAACTAGTCGTCCCAGTAGCATCACGTCGAGTTGGGGGTGGCCGCCGTTTGCTGAACATTACCAATGGTCATCCTCAAGCCGCCGCTGGATGCCCGTTTACATTTCACGTCAGCGATAAACTGGCACCGAAGGTCAGTTATCGAATTTTATTCGTATCAAGGCTAGGTTTTGGACGGTAGAATGGCAGGCACGAGGCCATCTGAGTACCGAAAGAAGCGGTCCCTCATCCACTTCCGACTAGCAGGTATTTTTTTATCAAGCATGTATTTTATCGACAACGCCCTTCGCCACAAGCCCAGGCGCTAAATTACCCGATTGGTACGAGCAACAGGATAACCTTTACTGAAAATCAGGGCCACGATTGCCCAAATCTCTCGACTAGCCCCAAAGAGATTATCGCTTATGCTGGGCATGGTGGGCCAACCAGAGCATTTCCATCGGGCAAAAGCAGCAGAACAGCCACCTGCCTGGACCGTGGATGACACCGACGGGCGGTTGTCGCCCTGCTTTACCCCTACTGGTTGGTGTGGCGCGCTTCGTTGACCTACTACTGCATACCACACCACATCCGATCGGGAAAATATTTCAATTATGTCGCGTGGGGGGATATGGCGATGATCGCCGACGAACAAGCTGGCTAAACGCACCTCTCGCTCGTCCCCCCCTCTTCTTGCCTGTGCTCTACCTACCCCCTGCTCCCGGTGTGTCCTATACTATCCACCCTTTTCCTTCGCCCTCAGTTATGCGGCCTGGAAGTAGCATTACAAGCGAGGCGGGCGAGGAACTGTAGGCTGTAGCTCTTTCAATGGAGTTTAGATCCTTTGGCGATGACAGGGCCGCTAGCGGTCGCAAAGGACCCGCACCGACCTTACCTCCGATTGTCCCGTCCTTTCTTGTTGCCGCCTGTAGCAAAAAATTCTATGTCTTCTGTCTCTCTATCCACGCCGGTACCGCTGGCGCATCGACCAGTCACAGAAGAGGGCAGTGACGGAAGGACGGGGCCCAGGCGAGATGGGTAAGGGCTAATTGGCTCGCACCGTCGCCCTTCGCCCCTCTGTACGGCGGTCGACCTGGTCCCCTGCGGCCCGATGGTCACTCGCCATCAATATCTTCCCGCTAGTGCTCGCTTACGACCAATTTCTGTTGTCTATAAGAAGGTCGTTACCGCCGGTCGTCGCATATGATTAATACAGCTCCGCCTTATATCCTTTTAACCTTCTCCTAATAACCTTGCCCCCCCCCATATTCCTGGCTGCACCTCTCCGTATATCTCCAGCCATCCCCCCACTCCCTGTGAACCTTGTACGATACCGCTTATCTTAATCTGGTTCTGCCGATATCCCCTACACTCCCTGTTATACCTCCTGCTTTTGCCTAATTCAGCCGTTGCCGCCACCATGAGACATATCGCCTCCATCCCTCTTGTGGTTGCACTGCTGGTCCTGTCCACCGCCGCTCTGGAGGACGCATTCCTCAACGTCACCGCTCTCATATCGCTCAAGGCAACCCCAGGTTCCCAGCAGGCCCAGGGTGTCCTTAAGCGCAAGGCTGACGAGTTCGCCACCAAGAGTACCAAATATGCTCTCACGCGTAACCCTGCTATCCCGTCCTCGATCCCAAGAGGTACCTATGTTAGCTACGCTGTCTACTTCCACCCGGACTGTTCGCTGCCTATTAACAAGGCACTCACCAACTGCAAATGGACCCGCAAGGATGGTAGTCGTAACACCGAAGTGGGCAAACTTTCCGACAACCCTGGCGATCTTAAGGGTGTCTGTGACGCCGTCCGCACCCTCTCGCTTGCCTACGGTATCTACCAGGATACCCGCTACGCCACCGCGGCTTTGGACATCCTCAAGTCGTTTTTCATCAACCCGGAAACCGCAATGCTGCCTAATCTCGACTACGGTCAAATCGAGCCGGGAACGCAGACAAAGAAATACGGTGATAAGGGCCGGCCCGCAGGCCTGATCGAGTCGCGCTGTCTCGGTAACATGTTCATAGCCAGCCAAACACTGGCCAAGGCGCCCGGCGCCGAGACCACTCTAGCCGGCGTCCGCAAATGGGTGGGCAGCTTCGTGGAATGGTTCAAGTCCAGTGAAATCGGTAAAGATGAAATCCTGTCGGCCAACAACCACGGAACCGCCGCGGCCTTCCAGCTCGCCGCCTTCTATACTTTCCTGGGCGATAAGACCAGCGCTGCTGCCGCCATCAACAGTTTTCTGAAGGGCGCTTACCTCAAGCAGATAGCCGCCGACGGGTCCATGCCCCTGGAAGCGGACCGTAACGATGGTTTCCACTACTCTCTGATGAACCTGTACATGCTCATTAACCTCGCCGGTGTCGCCGAGTCGCTGGGTATCAACATGTGGAAGGCTCCCGCTGGCGAGGGCCGTACCCTGCAGACCGCTATCGATTTCTATCTACCTTACGCCCACAAGGAAAAGACGTTCACGAACAAGGGCGGTCAGGGTGTGCAGCTCGAGCCATTAGTCTATCCGTTCCAGATGGCCGCTGCTCACTACGGGGACTCCGGCCAGAAGTATAGGGGGGCCATCCAAGCAATCGCTAAGCCGTCGTACAACCCAACCAACCAGGCTTACCTCTACACGGACATGTCGTACGGACTTTCGAGTAAGGGTGTCAAGCGGGAAAACAGTGCCAACGATGAATCCTCGACGCCCAAGTCGAAAATCAGCAAGACCGACGGTTCCAAACGTAAAAGCCTTAAGCCCGACAGCACCTGATTATCATGCTATCTTGTACCTCTCCCACTCGTTGACGTAGAGATGGTCGACAGACGATGCTGGATTCTTACCAGCCGCGTCACACGCAGACGGCCGGTCCGCTGCACAAGTGTCCCACTATGTATTGTACGTTAAGTTAACCGCGTCGCGGGCGGCGTCCAACCAGATTAAATGGCATCGGCATGCATAATTTCCACCACTTAGTTTACAAATTTTTTTTAGAAAAAGGCTTGGGGATGAGTTGTATCAGTTCGATTTCCGGTAATCAGAGTAGAACCATGGCATGTAAAAAAACACCGCATGCATATCGAGGGAGGGCTGGCTGCACTGCGATACCTCAGCCTTCAATATGCTTGAGACACTGCAGCTCCTCCGACAGTACCGCGTTGGCTATTAACAGGACCAAGTTATCAGGTGTAAGTTAGAGTGCGGGGCAGTCGGGATCAGAGAAAGTCCGAAGAGGTCGGGATGGGGAGGGTGGCAGATGGGGCGCGTTAATAACGTGGTTCGAAATGTCGGACCAGTTTAGTTGACGGTTTCGCCTTCTGGTATTAGATAACCAATTAAGGTATACACTGGGCGATATAGCTGTACCAACAGCAGCTTCCTTTATGTACAATCTGGAGATCGGTCTACATAATGAGCCCTCTAGGTGATCCCCCTCCCACTCGCTATCCCCTTCTTTCCCGTAAGGTAACCTACCTTTAGTGGCGTGGACAGCCGTGCTCTGCTTCTGGCACCACTTGAGTATAAGGTCGCGATTATAATTCGTGGCCTCTTCGCGTACCTGCCTAATAGTACCTGGTGATGAAGGACGCAAATTTCAAAAAACACGGGAGACAACGTGCAGGTACGAATGGCGATGAAGTTAGTCAATACGTAGTGACATTATCAAAAGGTGGTCCGATACAATCATTTGGAGATGCCCACGGATCTCCTAGTAACGAGCGGGTAGCCAGTAGGATAGATTTCAGGTAAAAAAAACTCCTCGCGTACAGACGCCGTGCATGACTTACCGGAAACCCGGAGAACCCGCACCATACAGTGTATATTCTCAAGACGGTTCATGAAGGTCATTGCTGTCCAGTAG
>JANBPT010000320.1:0-44775 GCA_027575765.1 Tieghemiomyces parasiticus | reverse complement strand
ACTTTCTCAGAAACTCCCCAACCATGCTTTATACATTAGCCTCTTTCAAGGAATTGGGGTAACTACACAAATAGCCAAGTGGCAAAGTGGATGTTTGCACCACAAGAATAGGAAGTGTAGATATGAAAAGCAGATTTTATTTTGAATTAAGTGTTCTGAGATAAGGTGGAGAAAACCCACTCACTGGATTGATAGGTGCAGAAGCTTGGGCTTTAAAAATATAACTATTTCTAACCCAGGTTTTGGTTATTTTGGCTAGGAGCTAGTTACTAATGACTCTAAAATGAAGTATATAAAATCTAAATGTTTTCAAGGCTAAGAAATAGG
Source organism: Tieghemiomyces parasiticus (assembly GCA_027575765.1). Taxonomy (NCBI): domain Eukaryota; kingdom Fungi; phylum Kickxellomycota; class Dimargaritomycetes; order Dimargaritales; family Dimargaritaceae; genus Tieghemiomyces; species Tieghemiomyces parasiticus. The sequence goes on along the minus strand of JANBPT010000320.1, from coordinate 44,448 downwards.
CTGTCATGGTACATTAGGCCTATGATGGGCACACTATCTGCTGGTGCCATGGGATCAAAATGATTACAGTTTCCCATGCCTTTCATTTACATTTTTGATTTTCTTTGGCAATATAGGCAACCTAGTGTGGCCAGGATAACACCTCACCATGCCCTACCCCCCCCAGAAATCTTTAAGAGAAGAAGATTGATATGGGCTCCATGTAATGTTGTGGACCAATTCCCGCAAACCTAGCCACATAACCTGACTCTATTATCAGTTACAAGTTATTTAGAGCCCAACTCTGTTTTCAGATTAAAAAGACTTAATAATTTATGACAGGCCTCTCACTGAGCTTTTGCCAGCATTAACAGGAAGTCATCCTGACATAATGATGGATAGTTAAAGTACATCATAACCTTTTTATCAGCCTTTTCTTATTACATTTTCTATAATCATTAAATTACTGCAATCAATGCCCAAAAATAGACTTCAGTTCCATCTCAATTTCCAAATTAGTAGTATCTATGCTAAAGTTTAAACCTTAACCTGTCTGCTTATGCTCACCAACCAATATCACAGTCACCCCTGACTTTACCATCCTCCTGCCCTTTGCCCCTTTATTTTTACAACTTTGCCTTTCTATTGTGGTGGGGGGTCCAGTCCTCCTGGCTGAGTCACTCCCCCTTTTTGTGCTAGTGTGCTGTGGCCACACAGTGGGGCTGGGGCCAACAAAGGATCCCCCTGAAGGCACATGCGTTTGAGGAACATACTTTCTGGGTATGGCAAGAACCAGTTGGTCTACTGACCAACCAGTAGGTATAAGAGGAGGAGCCTCAAACTGCCTCCCTTGTTTGGACAGGCTTTCTCCTTTCCCTTATTTCCTCATTGTATCTTGTTGCTCTCTCCTTATTGTATCTTGTTACCTCCCCTTTCTCATCAAATCTTGCTATCTCCACTTTCTCTTGTCTTATTTTTCCCACATCAGGTGTCCATTTATTAAAACACAGCACACTATTTCCTTTAGTTATCATGTGTTCTGCTCACTAATCCCAACAAAATGTGAAGGCTACCTAGATATTAGACCCTAAGGTCAGATACTTCAGCAACCTAGTCACAACCTTAACAGGTAAGGGAGGCGAGCTTCATTGAGGTAAATACTTGTATGGTATAAGGGACATAAGGACCAAGGGAAATTCAAAAGGGATGCCAGGAGGCAGAGCAGGGAAAACACTCCCACAAAATAGAAGGACAGAGGTTCTGGCCTTAAATATCAGTTCACCCTCAAGGTGCCAAATCAGTTACTTCTAGTTGCCTTAGTTATTTAGGCTGTTGGAATACTTTGGCAACCTCCAGGATGAGACACTAAAAATCCAAATGTCTGAAACATCATGAATCAAAAAGTATGCAACCCAAGTCATGGAAAATCAGGCCTGCCATTGGTGGGAGAAATGGCCTGACTGCAGACTCCAAAAGTATTGGCTTTCCCATGGCTTAGCAGATGCATTTGGCTTTCCCTGGTGGGTTTGCCAACACATATGTGTCCTGATAGATCATTCTAGCCATGATCCATCCACCAGGCATCTTTAGGAGTCTTAATAAAGTGAGGGCTCCACAGTGTAGTGTGCAGGGCCTATAATCCCATCATCCATTCACATTCTTAGTTTTGATGAATTGATTTTTCTTTTGTTTACCAGGTTAGGACAACCCTTTGACTCCAATGCCAAGTGATAGGTACCAGACCTCTCACTTTGTCTAAGGAATCTCCACTAGCTGTCCTTCATCCTTGCTTGCCAATTAAGTTTCTCATCATTTAAAAATAAATGGCACAAACCCCGCCTCAGAATGAAAGGTAACATACAAAAACCACTTTTATTATTTTTACTAAATTTGACACATACATTACTTTTTATTAGCTCCATTGTTTACAATGTAATTGAGACGTTGAACTGCCAGTGTCCAGAAGATGTCCCACCACAATAACAAATGTGGTGCTCAGCCCTAGGCAGGAGGTCTTTGGTTGGGCCGCACGCGACAATGGTCTGGGCCCAACGGCAATTCAGGGAAAACTTGTCAACGGACAGGATTGTTTACAGAAGTGTCAAAAGTAAATAGTATGGGACGAGTACGGTGTGATTATTGAAACGAAGAATAAAATAAAATAAAATAAAGTTTTACCAGATGAAAATCAGAAAATAGAAAATAATAGCTGGCAAGCCCTTGCCTAACTGCGCGGGCTCGCTTTTATACTCGTGCGCGGGGAAGGATCTGCATCCCCCTGCATAAAGTGTGTAACCTTAAAACTTTGATCCTAGCTTTCCCCTCAGAAGGGTTGGCTAGTGTTTACGTTTTCCCCGTGCTGACGTGCCCGTCAGATACCTTTAAGATCAAAACAGGGTGTCGGCACCACAAAAAACGTGGCCCGGTTAGCTCAGGTGAAGTGAATATTTATTTATAGTGAATCTAAGGCAGGCGGCCTCTTGGCCATAGGTTGCCATCCACAGGGGAAACACAATGGGAGAAAGCTTTGTAGCCAGTAGCAGCCAGGCAGTGACACCAGGAAAGGGAGAGGGGAAGGGCAGTGGGGGGACGGGGACTTTAAGACCAGAGAAGGGAGACATGCCCCATTAAGCCTGGGTGGGCATCACCACACAGCCAACCACCAGCCAGACCCAGGAGGCAAGGGTGGCCACTAGGAGGGGGGGCATTAAAACTCCCATTGGGGAGAGAAGACAGAGGGAGCCAATGGGGCAGGGAGGCCACCAGATGCTAACCAATGAGGGGATTCTGCTGGTGGACCAAGCCAACCAGCCACCTAAGGGCAGCCAATGTCACAGAGGGAGTCAGAAGACAGGGGAAACTAGCTGCGTAATCGACTGCAGCGGAGGGGTAGTGCCCCTTTCAATTAATGGATTTTATAATAAGGGACAGCCATGGCAGCACCGGGAATTGAACCCCAACCTCCCCAGTATAGACCCAGCGCACTACCAACTGAGCCATCTGCCATGGATGCCCGGTTAGCTCAATCGGTAGAGCGTGAGACTCTTAATCTCAAGGTTGCGGGTTCGACCCCCGCATTGGGCTCTTTCTTTTTTTCTTGAAATTATGAGAAATTGTTTCTAGTTGGAAATTGACGAAGGTTTATTGTTGATGCCTGTTGGAGGTGCCCAGCTATCACTAGGGAGGTTCTAGCTGTACCCATTACCATTTATTTATGATAATATATTTTTGCTTAATCTGACCGCCAGTAGTGAGTGAATAGTAGGCAAAGCTTGCGTTTTTCTTTTTGACTAGTGGCTGACTACTGGTTTTGACCTTTCTCAGCGGCTAATGAAAAGTGATGAACCTGGCTATGATTGATGATGCCGGATAATAAATCTGCCGTTCTATTACAATGGGCTCACGAACAGCAGCGAACATGGTCCCATATCTCTCACGAGCTTCCGGTGGTTGCGACTAAGGGCGGGTGTTCCGCTACTGTTGGGGTTTGATCACCAGGGTAAACGGGTGGTGCACGTCACCATATATTGACCACATTCCCCTGCAGCTGGGTGCCCCGATGGGTATCGTCGGTAGACCAATGGGTCACACGGAGGTTAGCCAGTGTCCCTCTCCGCCCTTTTCAGTTGCTTACGGTCTAACGCCCTCAGCTTGACCAGCTGTAGGCGGCAGCGTACCAGTGCTGGCTCAATAACCTTTCCTTTACCTTCCCCCTTGCGTCGCCATACCTTTCCTCTATGTAGCACACCTCTGGGCTGAGTCGGTTTCCGTTATAATTTTATCCGTTTCAACTATTGCCTGTCCCACCTTGGACCATCACGTCTTCTGTAACACACCCTATCTTTTGCATCCGGATCTTTGCCGGAAGACCTTTCACTTTCCGCAGTTTCCATCTCATCTAACTGTTGGTGACCGTTGTCATCTTGTAACGCAATGTTCAGCAGGCTTACCGACTTCATCGAAGACAAGGCGAAGGAGTTCGCCAACAACAACGACGACCGGGGCTCCTCCTCTCAGCAGCCCGACGGCGGTTACGGCAACTACCCGGGTTCACAGGGTGGCTACGGTAACCAAGACGGTAGTAGCCAGTACCCTGGCTCACAGGGCGGTTATGGCAACTATCCGGGCTCGCAGGGCGGTGTGAACCAGTACCCTGGCCCACAGGGCGGTTACGGCAACTATCCGGGCTCGCAGGGCGGTAGCAACCAGTATCCTGGCCAGCAGGGCGGCTCCCAGAATTTCCCACCCTCGCCGTACCAACAGGGCGGCGGTAACCAGTACCCCAGTAACCAGGGCGGCGACAATTATTACCCGGGAAATCAGGGCGGTCCTCATAACCAGGGTCACACAGATTATCCGTCCTCGAACCCTTACGGCCAGAGCGGCGGCCATCAGTACCCTGGTAGCCAACACCCCAGTAACCACAATGATGATGGCGGCCACTACCAGCGACCGCCCCAGGCGGGCAATTTCCCGCAGGGCGGCCCTAGCATGCACGGCTACCAGCCATACTCGGAGCAGGCTTACATGAATGCCCCGCCGCCGCAGGGCCCGGGCCCCCAGGGCATGCACATCGCCCCGCCAGGCAGCGAGTTTTTCGCTTCCTCGCCGCACCCGGGCGGAAGCAACGGCGGTGCCTACGTCCAGGACGTGGGTGGCTACCAGACCCAGCTGTCCAACTGCCGCGGGCGCAAGAAGGCTATCTTTATCGGCATCAATTACTTTGACACCGATGCCGCGCTGAAGGGCTGCATCAACGACGTCAAGAATATTTCCGAGTTTCTGCTCTCCCGTAAGGGATTTAACCGCGCCGACTGTGTGTTCCTCACCGACGACCAGAGCGAGCAGAAATTTTTACCCACCTACGCCAACATCCAGGCCGGTTGCGCCTGGCTAGTTAAGGACGCCCGTCCCGGTGATTCCCTCTTCTTGCACTACTCAGGCCACGGTGGCACCCAAAAGGATACCAACAATGACGAGGCAGACGGTTTCGACGAGACCATCCTACCCCTGGATTATAAGGAGCGCGGCCAGATTACTGATGATGTAAGCACCTGAACTGACCAAAGCAAGAAACGGAGGCTGAGCGCCGGAGAGCCGGCCTGGCTGATGGCGGGGTCAAGAGAAACGGCGCACCAAGCATCCGCGAGGCAAAGCACTCGACAAACTCATCACTAACCCTGACCCTGTCTTTATTTCCACCTCCCCCTCATTCAGCTCCTCAATGACTGGCTGGTTAAGCCTCTGCCCGGGGGCGCTCGCTTGACTTGCGTCTTCGACTCGTGCCACAGCGGCACGGTACTGGACCTGCCGTACGTGTACAACTGTGACGGCACGATCGAGGTCAAGACGACGGACAACCGCAAGGAGGCCGCCATGGCACTGCTTAACGCCGGGTTGAGTTTCCAGCGCGGTGACTCGATGGGCGCTATCAACACCTTGGTCCAAGGGATCAAGGTGTTTGCACAGGGCAACCAGGGTTCCGAAGCCGACCGGATCACCAAGGAGACCAAGGGCAGTACCGCCGATGTGGTCATGTTCTCGGGGTGCCGCGACGACCAGACCTCGGCCGACGCCAACATTAACAATCAGGCCACCGGCGCCATGAGTCACGCTCTCATCGAGGTCCTCTCCAACGTCGATACCATCACCTATACCCGCCTGCTGTTCGCAGTGCGCGATATCCTCAAGTCCAACTACAAGCAGATCCCTCAAATGTCCACCGGACGGCCCATGGACATGAATACTGACTTCATCATTTAAAGTGTGAGAACAATGTAGGGGGTTACTAAACCCCCCTCTCCCCAGGGAACGCTCCACATTACTGCTCTGGTGTGACCACCTACTAAACTTCACAGTAGGTGGTGTATCTCGGTTCGAAATTGCGTTTCCCAGTTGTTTGATTTTTTTACACACACACAGTTGCGTAGGATCTAGGGCTCGTTTGGTTGTCTCTCACTATGAGGGCCCTATTATACATAAACGAGAACCAATAGCAATAACACATCAACGTACTGAAGGGTAATTTTTATTTTTTCAATATTGATATATTTACAAGAGCCGGGGTGGATTGAGAGATAGAAAGCTAAAAAAAAAAACTAGAACAAAGAACTGTATGTAATACACCAGAGGGACGAAATAAACCTCGACAAGAATGCTGCATAAGTAGTGTGCTAGTTTAGAAATTTAAGTGGCCTTGGGTTTGCATTTCTTGGGGCCTCCCGTCTGGCTGCTCGTCGGAGCCGAGTCTAGGGCAGCAGCGATATCCGACGATTCGATGGGCGTAGGGGTTTCCGTAGCGGCGGGGACCACGGCAGGGGTATCGGAAGTCGGGGCCAGACTGGCTTCGGCGGCGGCCGGCGTGGGTTCTGTAGAGGCTGAGATGTCGGAGGAAGTTAAGGGCACGACGGGCGCCAGGGCGGCGGAAGCGTCTTCGGTCGACGTGGTGGTGGTGGTGGACGAGGAATCCGTGGGCAGAACGATAGGAGCAAGGGCCGCAGGGTCCGTCGTAGCTGAGGAGGCGGAAATGGCGTCGGTCGATTCGGTCGACGGTGCCAGGGCGGCAGCCGATTCAGTGCAGCTAGTAACCGCGCAATCAGTAGTCGGAGCTAGGCCGGCAGCAGCTAGAATCCCAGAATTAGTGGGGTAGGAGACCAGAGCCGTAGGGGTAGTGTTAGCGTATTCAGGATAGACCGACGACCAGCTGCTGCTCGTAGAGGTAGTAGAGACACCGTCGCCGGCGATAATGGGAACGGCCGCGATGGCACCGGCAGAGGAGGTCGAGGTTGCCGCAGCGGTATCGAATACCGTTGTGGTCGCCGGGGCCTGACTGCCGTCGCCGCCCATAACGACGGGCACAGGTACAACGAGATTATCCGTCGAGGTCGCGGTTGCCGCGGCACTCTCAGACATCGCCGTGGTCGTCAGGGCCAGGCTGCTGTCGCCGCCCACGATGATGGGCACGGGTACGATGAGGTTATCGGTCGAGGCCGAGCTGAGCGCGGACTGGGTAGTCGTCACACTGGCACCCGGTACGGTGGTCGTCGAGTCGCCACGGCCATTCAGGAGGTACCCGGCCGCCAGACCCAAGGCCGCAGGGGCCACCCACTTATTGGATGAGTCGGAAGAAGTTGCTGCAGCGGCGGCGGCGGCTAAAGAGCTCGAACTAGCGGCAGCGGCTGAGAGGGACTTCTCCTCCTTGTGCTCCTTGTACTTATGGTGAGCGTACCAGGCCGCACTGCCCAGGACGAGAGCGGTACCTAGTCCGCGTTTCTCCAGATGGGAGTCCTCGGTAGTCTGGACATTGGAGGGGCGTGGCAGGGACTGAACGGGGACGCCGACCAGTAGGGTGGCTAAAAGTGCGATAGTAACGGCACGATGCATATTGCGGAGAGCCTGAAAGGCGAGTGATAACGCTGTAGATGATAAAGATGAGACTGAGTATGACAAAGAAACAAAAAGGTATTATTGGTTCCTAACCGAGCCACTAGAAGCAGGGTAGTATGAGTGCGAGAAAAGTGGTAAACCGTCAAGATATAAAAGGGCTGAAGGAAGCGAGTGTGCTAAAGTAAGACCTGAGAATGAAGCGGGTGGCAGTCGGACGGAGAGTGAAAAACGATAAAAAGAAACGGAGACCAAGTTGGGTACCAAAGGACGGCGCCTGAGGCCGGCCTATTTATGCCGGTCGGTCGAGACGGAAGGCGAACGGAAAGGAGCCAAACGTGCCATGACCGGGCCCTTTCAGGAAGGGCGAAAGAGCCATTTGTCAAGAGTGCTCGCCAGGCCGTATAAACGGTATTGATCAGCGGACGAAAACTTTTGGTTCATATTGGTCTTTTTTATTTTTATTTAGGAGTGAGCATCGGACCCGGCCTGCATTCTCAATGGTCCGGTGGTGTACAGAAGGATGGAAAATAAAAGAGGGGGAAGGTATAGGCAACAGTAGAACAGGATAAGAATGAGAGGGGCTGGATGAAGGGAAAGTCCATAGCAGGACAGGTAAGGCCTATAGAACGGACCAAGAATCGGTTCCCGAATTCTGGGTCGTTGAATGGATGGCGGGCGGGATTGGTCCACAGCCTACAAGTAGGCTTGGAGTCTCGATGCGACGGGTCCCGCCTGTTCCTCGGCCTGCCTCGTGCCGCCCAGGGTCTTCCCATCAACCGGTACGGAGCCGTATCTTTCCGTAGGTAGTGGCGACGAGCCGCCAGGTCCACGTCGGCCCATTAGACTACCAGCCACAACACGGCCGCAGCCAGGCCGTCATTATCCTTTATTGACAGTTTGCCGATTATAAGCCTGGTACACTACAACCAGCATTTCCGTAAACCGCAGGTAGAACTGCTTTTCCCTGCCCATCGTCATGTATCTGCATATTCTCCCAACGTACGGGTCCATTGCGGGCCGTGGCGTCATTTGAACCCTCTTTCTACCGTGGGTGGCACCTTCCGACTTATTGTCTCATCCTCAAGCCTCAGGGTACAAAAAAACCCTCGTTTGCTATAGGCCCGTGCGATGGCGCCGGCTGTGGCCGACTAGGGCGTGGCGACTCGGACGCCACAGTTTGCAAATGAAGTCACGCAGTAGTGCCATCGGCCACGTTGCGGGATAGAGTTGGTGAAGCACCGATAATATGCAGGAAGGGCGGCGGACACACAGAGAGACAGAGAGCCCATGCCTACGGCAGGGGGATGGAATACAGCCGAGAGAGAGAGCCACAACAACCAGCCTGCCCAAAGGGAAGGGAAAGATACACCCAACTCATAGACCCAGCGGTGACACAAATGAATATTCCCTGTGATTTACTATGGATCGATGATATGTGGGAGTCTATAGTTACGTCTCGGAGGCGCGAAGGGTACACCAGTAACGACCGCGAAGCCAGTGAAGCGAGTAGAAAGGTTGGGTGAGTGAATGATGAGAGATGACCTCGCCGCCACCTGCGCCTAGCACACTTATCCATTGGCATCGCAGCGCTGTCGCCTTCTTGTATTACCCTGGCTATTTTTATTACGACCACCCCCTACCTCACTCTCTCTTTCTTCTCTATACTCTAGCACCCGACCCTTTAGCATCTGTCGCAGCCGGCAAAAAACGGGCGGGCCCCCTTCCCTTCCCCATCCTTAGGGTGTACTCGTTGTTCACGACCACCTACCGCCAGCGTAAGAGAACGGAACTGGCTCATGGCGAAATAAGCTGTCCCCCCCCCTCCACTACCCTCATCCTTCGTGCGCCCTATTGGATATAGCCCCCACAGTTGAGGCTGGCCGTCCCTGCTATATCTCCCCATCTGCCTACTTTAATGCTATACATGTCAAAAAAATATATCCATAAAGTTGTTTTTATAACAGATGTCATATTTACCAGGTTCTATGAAGGGGATACAAGTACAGAAATGGACCGAAACATATACTACATTGCCTTCACCCGCCACGGGCAGGTGGTTCCACACCGACCAATCTCGACGGGCTCACAATTGCCGGAAGCTATCGCTTACATTCGTTGGAAACTTCGCGAGACCCAACCTACGCACGAACGACGGGGTAGTGGACTGCTGGCCGGCGAGGGCACTAATCATCTCGGCTTGCGGATGGTACCTCGCATGGTACGTGCACAGCAGGGTAATCGTACATACGAGGGCGACCACCAAATTCCACAAGAACCCCCAAAAGTCGATAAAGCAAATGCCCGGAGGAACGTAGGGTTGAAGGGACCGTAGCATGGGCAAGGTGAGTAGGATGGACCCGCTAATAACCACCACATTGGCGGACGGGAGGTTCTCGCGGTACATCCAGCAGCTACGGACCGTGAGGGCCAGGAGCGGTACGGTGAGGATGTACATGATAAGCGTGACCATGAGGGCGAGCCAAATGACCGAGCTCTGGCGGTGTACGTGAAGGGCGAGGTCGGCCGTACGTGCGAGCAGCTCAGGGCCCGGCGGGCTGGTCCGATCCGACACCGCCGAAGTGGTAGATGTGTCGGTCGTGGCGGCGTCCGGTAGCACCTCGAAAACGTACCCGGCCATCTGGCTACTGGGGAACTGAAGCATGGTAGGAATCCGGATGGGGTCGGCCGGAGCTACAGACGCAGCTGTATCGGTGTCGTTTAGGTTTGAAGTGACAGTACGGGGCGGTAGCGTGTAGCGCAGGGACAGTTTAATGCGGTACCGGTCAAAAGGATAAAAGGCGGTGGTCCCAGAGCTCACAGGGATGGTCAGTTTGACGGGTCGGAGCGGAGCGGAGGCGTTGAGTGTCATGGTTTCGTAGTAGTAGTCGGCAATGATGGGTTGGAGGAGTAGGCCCTGAGCGTCGGTCAGGTTAGCGTTAACGGTGACTCGGGGTTCCAGCGTGAGGTGGAGCTGCTGGTTGACCACGTCAAAAGATTGAACGTAGATACAGGCCACGATACCAGCGAAAGGGTGTGCTACCGCGGGTGGTGGTGGTGGTATAGTAGTAGTCTGGGTCGACCGTGAGTCAGCCCGTGTTACCTTCACACTACGCCGCGGATTCTGGGTGGCCGGTACAACCCAGTGTTGAGAGCTCACCACCGTGGAGGCTGCTACTCGCTGCGAGTTCTTACCGGCATCGCTCCTACCGCTACCGCCATTACGGGGTAGGACCTGGCTACCATTATACACCATTCGACGGTACACGCTTGCCTCGTCCCACTGGCGCCGAAATAAAAAGTAGCTTGTGGGTACCAGCGCACCCCACACCAGCAAGAGCGCCAACGCCCACATGAGAATCCGCACCACCACGTACCGGCGGAGCGACGTGATGTGTTTTTTCATTCGGACGGGGATACTGGGTGACCGACCGGTCGTTTCATGGGCAACAGCACGCGGCTGGTGGGACCTTAAAGGCCGTGTGCACGACGAGGAGGAGGAGGGCAAATTGGGTTCGTGGGTGACACCGCGACGCTCGGTATCACTACCACTACCGCCGTTACGATCGGAACCAGCGGCGCTCGGTACGGTGGCTTCCTTAAGGCTCGCGATGGTCATGGCACGGATTAACCGTGAAAGCCGTCGGTTACGGCCGGACAAAGGCGGCGGAAGTTGGTCATGCGGCGGTGCCAATTCAGCGGCTACCGCAGCCGGGCCGGGTGAAGCCCGCTCGCGTTCAACGTGGTGGTAACTACCCAACCCGGCCAGGTCATCATAGGGAACGGTCATGTTAGGCGACAAACGTGGTCGACGGCCCTCGTTATTTTCACCACCACCACTAGCACTGTAGCCATCGGTGTTGTCGTCGTGGTTCATGTCATGACTAGTGCCAAATCCCGTGGCTAACGGTGGCGCTGTGCTCGAACGACCGAGCGGGGCGATGGCCTGTGGGCGTTTACGGTGAAAGAATTTATGCATGGCACATGCGCTCGGTGGAGGGGGGGTGGGGGGGAAGGGGTATCTAAGGGTCCTACAAGAGACTTTATAACGTGGTGGCCGACTTGAATGAGAGGACGGCCGAGGAATTGACGGTGGATAACGAGGATGTATATAAATATGTATGCACGGGACGAGTTGACAAGGTAATTAATTTTTTTGGTTTTGGTTAGTAAAAAGTTGACGGGAAAAGGGTAGGGCAAAGACAGTCACGGACGGACTACGAAAAAAATAAATAACTACCGAAATAAACAATTATGGACGATGAGCGCTATAGTACAAATGGAATGCCGCCGTGGTGAACTACAGTATTGGACCGCGAGTTATGTTACAATGCGGAATGCGGATAACATGGGGAAGGGATGCAGAGGTAGACAGGTCGGTTAGCCGAATGAGGTGTAGAAATGGGTCGATTAGTTAATGGGTCGATTGAAGAACAAGGCAGCTGCGAACTTGAGAGGGCGGAGGGCACTGGTAGGTGGTAGCGTACTGTAGTGGTGATTAGTGCAGGAAGCTTGACCATACCGCCAATATTGCTGGCAGAGGCCATGTATTGCAGGAAGAGAGAGAGGAGAGCGGACCGTATTCCTCTCCCTTTCCATGCGTACACGGTCGATGGCACGGTGGCCGTGAAGTGCCGAGTTGCCTCTCTTTCTCTCTCTCTCTCGCCCTCTTTCTTTCTCGTGTCTATGGTATGAAAGGGGGGAGCTCTAAGGCAGCGTCGCCGCCGAATCTCAGCGCCACATCCATAAAGGAGAATAGCAGCCCCTTGAAACTAGCCGCCGGATGTCCCGTAACAAAAGGACCCAGGTTCTTTGTTCTTCACTCTCCCCTACATTTTCCCTCCCCTCCCTATCCCCCCTTCTTCATTGATGAGCGATGCCATGGACATTTAACGGCGTGGCAGCAGCACTGAAAGTTTCAATTCCGCGGCAGGTTTTATCCGATGGCCATCGCTGCCAGTCTCCGCCTACTCTCATAACCACTCCGTTCATCAATGTGGTTTGACCATACACACGCTCTCTCACAGAGCAATCCGTCACTTTGGCGAGTATTATTAATTAGAACTCCGCTCGAGGAGACTCCCTTTCCCCTCGGAACACATAAACCATTAGATGACCCTTCCCTGTTAGATACATACACATACAATAACTAAAACTCAACGACATCCAAGATCGCTCTGCAGGTGAAGCCCTCACGAGGGGACGAGAGAGAGGGGGGTATTTACTGCATAGACTCGTTGAGCGACGACTCGCTCATGGCAAACAAAAGCGATTCGGCATCTTCGTTTTCGGGGGTGTCCGTCGTGCCGGTCCGCTGCTGTGAGTGGTGGTGATGTGGACGGTGGGATCGGTAGTGCCGGGCGGATTGCCCCGTGGTGCCAGTCTCGGTGCTACCGGGAGAGTCTCGAGAGGGTGGGCAGTGAGCGGCGGTTGGGTAATGCTTTGGTGCTGAGTGGTCCGTAACCATTGTCATCGGCGGGGAAGTGACCGGTCGGTACGACCCATGTGCATAGTTAAACTTGGCCTGGGACGTATCAACCCGACGTAAGTGGGCAATGTCGGCCTCGAGCAGGGTGCGCTCGCTAGTAAACCCCTGCCGCCCCGAGCCGAGGGTGGCGGTCGTGGTGACAGGGATGGCGGGGTGGTGACCAGGCACCGGGGAGCGACCCCCAATCACCGAACTGTGTCGGGTCAAGTAAGGTGACCGCTGATCATCCACAGCCGGCTGGAAGGGCCGAGGGGTGGTCGAGGAGGGGTCGGAAAGCGGGAAGGCCGGCGAAGTGTAAGTGGCACGACGACTCGCGTGACCGCGGGCCGGCCGGGGACTTGCCCTAACCACCCGATTATCATCATCATCGGCCTCGTCATCCTCGACCTCACCGTCGGTCTCATCACCGCGAGGATAGATGTGCGCCGTAGGGACGCGGCGCGAGGGGCGCCGGTCCACAGAGTACGGCGCGGGAACGCTGGTCGCTCGCCCGACATGGGGATCGGCGGCGTAGTACCCGGTGTATTCCGCAACTGGAGGCAAAGGTGGTGACGGCAGCGTAGAATACAGGTCCGCCGCCATCGCAGGAGCACTGGGCCGGGCGTTCTGGGCGATAGAGTCGGCCATGAAATTGTAGGATTGGCGGAGACGTCGCATCCGATCGAGGTCCCGGTCGACCGTGTACGGAGAAACGCCCGCAGCCGGGCTAACTACGGTGGCAGGGGCGGCAGCCGAGGTCACGGCGTGCGAAACCACCACTTTGAGACGGGACTGGGTTTCCAAGATACGTTGGAATTCGGCGATACCGTCATCTTCGGTGATTAAGGCCGAGGGACTGGCGTCAGTAGCGGCCAGGGTCGGTGCAACGCGGTCCAGTGAGGATCGGGCGGCGTGTCCCGAGGTTCCGGGGAGGCCTCCAACCGACACTCGAGGCGGGTTGGATGTTAAGCTCACATCGGACACACTATCGCCGTAGTCACTTAGGAGGGACTGCCGGCGTTGGCCGGGGATGGGTCGGTAGGTCGTGGCAGGAGAGTGCGACGACGCTTGGGAACGGGAAACTCCGCCGGGCGAAATGGGGGAATGCGGTGGCGGAGCCGTTTGCGAGTGGAGGTCACGGCCGCCCCCCGCGGTGGTGTTCACGTCGCCTGGGGGCACAGTTGCACGATGGCGACGTGCAAATGATGAAGAGAGACGCGGAGACTGGCCGATTGATTCGGCGTACGCCCCGGGGACCGACTCCAGCCCGTCGCCACCGCCAGTGGAACCGTCCCCGCCGGAGTGAGAGTATGGCGCCGCCCCCGCCGGGCCGCGTCCGGCGGAGGGCTGGCCGAACGATAGGGGTCGACGCGACCGCTGGGACATGCCGGAGGCGTCTGTTTCATGGGATGACGAATGGAGCATACCTTGCGGAAAAGGTGAGGCAGGGGAGGCTGAGAGCGAGGGCGATTTGAACGGAGAGACTAGGCTCAACGACGGGCGACGAAACACGGAAGACGCCACCGACCCAGCAGCGGATCCAGCGGCGACGGCGGATGGCGGGATCACTCCCGAGGTGGGGCGTGGGCGGGACTCGCGCCCGTAGCTACCGCTGGGATTGGAAACGAGTGACGAGTGACGGCTCTCAAACGACGATGGCAACCGCGGGTTCGGGTGCGTCGTGGTTGCCGACGAGACCGGTTGGCCGGTGTGGAAGCCTGGGCGGTGCGGCGGGAGCTGGGCCGGTATCACCCGGTCCAATACCACAGTGTGTGGCGGATGGGGCAAGGTAGAGGCGCGCACCTCGTGGATCGAGGCGAGCGGGGCGGTCGCCGACGGTGCGGCCATGGGACCCCCTGAGACGGGCCGACTGGCAGTGGTGGTGCTGGACCGGCGATACAGGGAGGCGACCTGGCCCGCGGTGGCGGACCGGTAGGAATTGCTGCTGTTGCTGGATGTCCGGCGGTGGAGGGGTGGGAGGAGTGGTGACGGGGTGGGTAAGGCAGCGCGACCCGGGGCCGGAATGCGGAACGGGGAGTGGACAAGCTGCTCGCTGGAGGTGTTGCCCAGCCGGGTGATAAGCGTGGGGGAAAAGTAAGGGTTTGGGTCGGTCGGTAGTGGGTTTATGTCGGGCTCCTCGACGTGGAACTGGCAGCCGGTACGGTAGGTGACCCCGCCTGAGAAGGTGCCTAGGGTGGTGACGAGCGGGTCGAACGTGAACGTCTGTGTTGGGTCCAGACTGCCGGTCAGCCCGGTGTCTAGACGGATCTCGTGTCCCAGGTGAGCGGGCTCGGTGCCGAAACGATAACCGAGGCGGAGCAGCGGGGTGGCGGATCCGTCCCCGCTGTGTAGGCGCTGGGACAACCGGTACGCGGGCAAGAGGCGTACCAGTGAAAACAGGCCACGAAAGAACACAACCGCCTTCTTGTACACCACAGGCAGGTCCGGGGCCGGGTAAGGCGGCATGTGGCCGAGTTGCAGCTGCCAGCTCTCTAGGAGCACGGTGGTGTAGCCCTGACTGGTGCTACCTAGGCTCTGCGGGCTGGGCTGGCCCGGTGGGTACCCGGTCACCGCCGCGTGCAGACTAGTACGGCTGTCGTGGAGATTGGGACCATGGCGGTCGACCATCCACCGCCTCAACCGGTCGTCCGTCACGACGAGCGTCTGGCGGTCAGTCAGGCAGCTTAGGTCCAGATACACCTCGATGAACATGGGCGGGGGCGGGGCGGAGAGCAGGCAAGCGGTCCGCCAGAACTTGGCCTCAGTGCGTACCGCTTCTGTGTCTTCCGTCTCAAGATTAAACCACTTATTGGTGCGTGACGAGGGCGGGGCCAGGTCATGGACCGTGTCGTCCGTATCGTAGCGGGACCGTACGACAATTTGTGCAAATTTGGCAAACACGTTTTGGGTGATCTGCTCCCCACGGTTGTCGCGGGCCGGCATGTGCTGTGAGCTGGAGGGGAGGCTATCGGTGTCCGACACTGGGAGATGCGACGGGTACGCAGTGGTGCCCCGGGGCGGGGACTGCATGGCAGGCAGCAGAGAGACGTGGAGAATGGAATAGTCGAGCTTGGTAAAATCAGGGCCACGATACCGGACGCTGGGGGAGGAGGGGGCGGGCAGTGGCCCGGATGGGCGGAGGCACGAATACGGCGGTGAGCTTAGAGGATCGGGGGGCACACGGCAAGACGGGGTGACAGACTGCGAAAGTAAAGGGAAAATAGGCGAGCAAGACGCAGAGGCGAGGCGATCGGACGGAATAAGTGAATGTTAGGGTAGAATAGTATAAAGTCCGACCGGCGTCCAATGGCGTTACAATAGAATGAGAGTGCACGGTCCAGGTTAAGAAGCGACCACGAAGATATGGCGACCAAATTTCGAGGGAGTTAAGGTTAAGTCGTTGGTGCTGAGGACGGTAAAGCGATACAGAAGGCGGCTGAGGTGAGGGCACCGAATAAGAAATGTGGGTACAACTACAACTACAGTACAGAAATGCCTAGCGTCGACTGGCGGGGAGGGCAAATGTCCGGTTGCACAAAGAAGCTGGAGGAAGAAGGTGCTCTCAGTTCCGGGTGCTAGAATAAAGAATGGGAGAGGCAGACAACGTCAGGTTCGGTAGCGCAAGGCAATGGAGATGGTTTGGGACATTGGCATAGGTAAGAAAATAATAATAATAATAGAGAGTGGGGAATGTGGAGGTGGCTAATACGGAAGGGTATGCGGAGTTACAGAGATACAAGACGGGTGTAGAGTATTTAAAAGGCTAGGTTAAGCAGTTTCGTACCGAAGTAGGCAAAGGGGCTCGTTTGTGACTTGCAAATGGCTAAGGGGAAGTAAGGTGAATAAAAGGGCATAGGTACAGACTGGTAACGGGCTTTAGAAATATGGGAAAACAAAGGGTGAGTAGGGGAGGCGGCACTAGATGGTTGGGAAGCGGGAACTAGTACATGTGCGAGCGGAGTCGGAAGAGGTAAGGTTTGTGCGGGTCTAAAAGTTAGGGTGTCGTGCGGGGGCCTCGTGGAGAGAAGAACCACAGGACCCGAGTAGTATATATATATATATATATATTACTGACTTGGGTCAAGTCAAGTGGCAATGTCGCTCTACGTCGCCGCAACTAAAGGAGAAAGACGAGGCTAACCAAGCGTCAGAGGGTGTGGTGACCGTGGCGCATCGGCGCCGGGACGCATAATGCTAGGTCAGCAGGCGGAATGTGTGGATTCAGCGGACGTACCTTGGAGTCAAACTGGCGGAGTGACCTAGGTAGCTTGTTCGATAGGCTAAGGCGATTCTGGGAGTGGCAGGAAACCACCCGGCGGTTGGTGGAGGCAAAGTAGACACCGTTGGAGTGGGAGAGGCTTGTTGAGCAGTGAGTGTGGTCCTAGGCCAGTGGCGTAACATAGAGAAACAACACACAAAGCGGGAATTATGAGACCCAAAATGAAGGCAAATGGGGACGGGCTTGATGCGGCGGTGGTCCCACACTCCACTTCGTTGGCCAAGTCCAGTCCGATGGAAGGTGAGCAGACGATGGCAATCAGACCGGGTTGGGACAGGCAACCCACCCGTGGAAAGGAATGTCCAGAAACTGAAATGCGGCGGCTGCGATAGCGTTGAGAGCCAGGTGACGTGCGGAGCGTTCGCTGTCCCCTTTTGGTAAACTTCAGAAAAGGGCCCCAGCGAGCGCTACCAGCCCTGGATTCAGCAGGCACACTAACCTTCTATGCGTGGTGGCGAGGGAGCGGCAGGGTGGGGAGGGATAACAAGGAGGGGAAAATTCGATGCAAGATTAAAAGCCAGGTTAAGGAGTTGACCGGAAAAGAAAGGGATGAAGAGAGGAGCCTGCCAAGTGGAGGTAGGATGGGTGGCCGACGGGCAATAAAAAGAGCACGGGATGGCTTGCTTACGAGGGGTAATGTGCGCGTGTTCTCGGTGAAATGGCGTGCGCTGCTCGGCCAAAGATTGAACGCGATAATGGGGGAGGGGGCAATGATGCGCATGAGCGAGTTGCCGCGCATCATCCGCATACATCAAAATCAAGTGAGGAGGTGGGCAAGCTCACAGGCAAAAGGAGGCGGGCGGGCGTCGAGGTTATATAGCGGTGGCGGCGGGCAAGCCAGGAGAAGGCACGCGCCCGCCAGTGTCTGCGTGTTGAAATGGCCGGTGGATTGGTATGAATGGACCCACCTGGAGGTGACCGAAGCCATGCATACAACCACTGTTCGGCAAAACTATGCGTCCTATAGCACAAGGGCCGACTTGCCATGGCAGATGGAAACTAGCCAGTACCGAAGCGCAGCAGCGCGAAGGGGAAGTGGGTCAGGTCAAGCGGCTCACGCCCGCCCAACCCTAATGCGGCATTACGATGGCCCATTCACCGCAGCAGGTTGGACTGGCGAGATCCAGCACCGCCTTTTCCTTTTTGGCCGCGGTGGATGCCACGGCCGGGGGGGAGAAATATGAGGCAACCCCCTCGCTCGGGGAAGCCACGCTTTCCCGGCCAGGGTTATATATATCTGGGGGGTGACATCAGCGCATGACTGGTCGTTGAGGGTGCTCCGGCCCCTCGATTTCGGTGGGCGGAGGCCAGGAGGGCCGCTGCGTATGTGGATTAATCGGCATTAGACCGTCGCGCCATATGATCAACTCTCGGAGTGCAGGCCATCAGGGACTTGTACTGGCTCCGGGAACGGGCCGATAAGCACCGTGCAGGGGTGTTCTAGTTCAGCACCCATCCGCCCCCTTCCATTCTGTCCTGAGGGTTGCCTGTGGGCGAACGATTTTGGGAGGCACTGGTGGATAGCGTGGACGATGGGCTTGACAGATGAAGGGACACGCACCGACGCCCATGCGCCTTGGGTCGATCATCTTCACGATAGGCTGTAGTTGGGCTTGGCGGATGAAGCGACACACACTAACGCCTTTATGCCTTAAGCTGGCCACCCCCACGATAGACGGTAGATGGCCGCGCCGGGATGACAGCCCTGATAACAGGGACACGCGATACCCCCTGGTGACCAATCCGTCCGCCCTCCCCCCTCTTCCCCCAGCGCCACCGTTCAGCATGCAGTGAACGAGAGCCGCGCCCAGGGGCCGCGGGGCATGGTCCTTTCCCGTCGGTTCAGCGGCCATGCCCGCTGCAGCCCGATAACGTACATTCTTGGCCATCGATGGCGCGCTCTCCCAAAACGTATCCATTGACGTGCCTGTAGAGGGCAGTAGGTCCACTGCTCCTCACCACGGCGGCTGGAGGTATGCGGCCGTAGTATCGCCCCTGGGCAGGGGCGAGTGAGGCCCTGGGCCCTGGTGAATAGGGCCACACCGCGACTCGGCCGTGCTAAGGAACAACCACTTGTGACCACTCCGCTGGATACTGGCGGCGCAGGCCACTTGCAGCTCCCAGCCAGAGTGGCAGAAGCGACGGGGCGTCTAACCCGCCAGGTGCCGATGTTCAATGTTATGGCGCAGTTTGCTTCGACCAGACTCGCCAATCTCCCGCTTTTGGAGAAAGGCTGCCGCAGCGGCGTTTCAGTGTGCTGGTTCCATCGCCTGGTCGACAACCAGCGCCCATGAAAGCCGTACCCACCGCCTTGGCGACCGCCCCCGTGTCTGACGGGGGAGTCACTGGTGCCACGCACACTTGGACGATCCGTGGGCGATAGTGACTCAGGGAGTGGATGCCAATTTAACCAAGTGGCTCGGGGAGGGACAGGAGGTGGGCGACACTACAGGACAATGGCTGATCGCCGTGGTCCCCGCACTGCCAGTGTTATCGCGAGGTCACATGGACCAACCGACTCGTTAGAATAAGGGACCAGTGTAGAGGCCAGGGAACCTAGAACGGCGGGTCAGCCGACAAAGTGCTACGGCTGAAAGCGAGAGGAATGGCGCTGTGGATTCGGCCGGGGGGGGGAAGAGCGCTAGTGCGTGATAGGCGCAGGTGATGACGTGCCGAGGTAATACCTTGTTTAAACTATGGACGCCCGTCGCGCACCGTTGCAAGTGGCCGCCCGTCTGTGGGCCATGGCTCCCTCAGGGCCAATCGTCGCCCCGGAGCGTCCCTTCGTGTCTCCCTGCTTATGGGGTACATGGCCGTCGGACCTCCACGGTGCCGATAATGCGACTGGTCTGGGTGATGGGGCGTTAGTCCTCTCTGAGTCTCTTTTCGCACGCCGACTCTCTCTATATTCCGGCACGCTTGTCGCTGCTCACCGCAATCCACGACCTGATATCCTCCTCCAAAAAGTGATCCACCAGGACTGGTGATCAAGGTTTTCGCTTAAGGCAGAGGGGAGGCTTAAGACTATGGAGCCCGAACCCCAGCAGTAGCCAGGCATTGATCACTGCCGCCAGAATGTTGTCGGCAGTCACGGGCGGACCACCAAAGTCCCCAAGTGCTTGCGTGGAGCACAACGTCCTCAGAGGGCCTAGTAATCGTAAGGCCATACCAAGTTCTGAGAGATTGTCCCCCAAGGAACGGATCCACCATAGCCCCAACACACCGTTTCATACATTGCATCCCCCATCGTGATAAGGCTTATATTATATCTATATTAAAACTAGAATGCACAATACTCGTAAATGTATCAGAGAGATACCTGTCCTGTGACGAACTATGTAAGTACCGCAATGGGTTCAGCGTCCCATGCCACAGTTTTCTCGACAAGTGTATCTTAAAAGTACTGGTCCAAGCGTGGGGTAAAATGATCAAAATTACTGGCAAACCACAAGCAGGGGCTCCTGGAAGCCTGGTCGGTATTATGGAAGTAGTATCCGCGATACGGTTTCGCGGTAACCGCTGGGGCAGTGGCCACGTACAAGGTGGTCAGGATTCCGGTATCCACCGTGTCGGCAAAGTAATAGGCCACGTTTAAAAACTTCTGCATCAGGTAGCTGAAGTCCTGGTCCTCGTGGTCGTCACGGTGGTTCTTAATGAACCAGGGGTGAACGGTGTTGACCAGCACATCGTGCTGCTCGCCGATCTGGTCGGTCAGCAATTGAGTGACCAGGTAAACACCCAGTTTAGACTGACCATAGGTGTTGAACCCGTCGAAACGGATACCTTCCGGGCAGGCGAACCGCATACTTCTGCTCCCCAGGTTGACAATACGAGCCCCCGGCGTGACGACCAGTCTGGGTAAAAGCTTCTGGGTGAGGTAGTAGTGGCCCACCACGTTCACCCCAAACCGCTGCTCAACTCCGTCCTCGCTCGTGATGTATTTGATGACCATCTGGGCTGCATTATTAATCCTAGGCGAGAGGGGGGGCACACGGTGAGCAAAAGGGACGAGTATAATTAGGCCACAAAAAAATAAAATAAAAACCTCTCCGCCCCCGAGTGAAGTGATCAGTAACTTGTGAGGCGGATACAGCTCCAGTTCAAAAATGCAAATTTGGTTTTGAACAAGCAGGGAAGATTGGCCTGTCATACTCCAGGGAAAATAAATCCACCCAAACCACGTCTGCTGAAATCACTTACAGCACGTGTAGAGGCAAGTCGCGCGAGAGGAAGGTCTGACTGGCATCATACACCGACCGTAGGTTGTCCAAATCAATTAGTAAGTACTCAACCTGGTCGCTACCGGTGGCCTCGCAGATAGCCTTCACCGCCGCTTTGCCTTTCTCGGCCATGCGTGCTGAGATAAAGACGTGAGCCTGCTTACGTGCCAATTCCAATGAGGTACTATATCCCAGTCCACGTGCGCCACCAGTGACCAGAATAACCCGACCGGTAAGGTCCGGCACGTCGGCGAGTTAGAAGTCCATGGAGCGAATGAGAAAAAGGCCGCCGAAATGAAGAGAGGCGAGGAGGGTGGCAATGTAGACACAGGGATGCACGGGTCGTCCCAGGGCGGAGTTTAAACGAGCTGGGAGGGGGTTAAACCATGATAGGTGACAAGAGTAGAAGGGTCTGTGAGAACAAGTCGTGGGCGAAGAGAATAATTGATAAGGCAGACGGCGCCATGGGTGATATGCGACCCAAGGAAGTCCTAGGGCCATACATTCAGGGGAGGGGCGCCAGAACCTGGTTTAATCTTACAGCTCCAAAGCTGAACGGTACTGCGGTGGTGAGGACGGTGGATGCAAAGTAGTTCAGCGCGTCCGATCAAACGGTCAACAACTGGAGCCCGCAATCGATCGGAGTTTAGTCAGCGGTCTGCAACGTCGCAGTGGGAGCGTAGTTGGTGGGTGAATTGATGGCGACTGGGGCTAGTCACTCCCAACTCATCTACCACGTCGCTCCCCTTGGCATGGGGCGATGCGTTTTATCACTATATTCGTCACTGCATGGGTTGCTGTCCCCATCATGTTTACTA
The DNA here is from genome assembly GCA_027575765.1 of Tieghemiomyces parasiticus. NCBI lineage: Eukaryota > Fungi > Kickxellomycota > Dimargaritomycetes > Dimargaritales > Dimargaritaceae > Tieghemiomyces > Tieghemiomyces parasiticus. The sequence continues at coordinate 22,302 of JANBPT010000320.1, read as the reverse complement.
ACTACGGACGAGATCAATGCATTGCCCCTTAACCCAAAACTTGCAGAAATGGTAATGTACAATGCACAGAACGACGTGGGCTACAAAAGCGATAAGCATCACCACTATCGTGACAAAGAAGGTTGTCATTCTCTCTTTTATTGTTAGACCAGGTTGGAACTTTCTATGTAGCCTCCCTTTTATTTTCTCTATGGAATGGTGCTAGGGAGTCCAACTCGGCTCACTCACGCATGGTAGCTCGAGAGAAAATAGAAAGGGACTGGGGTGGTACGTGGGGGTTGAGCAGAAGGTCGTGAGTGGCTCTGTGTACGCCCTTGTGGCCACCAACCTGGTGCAACTTCTTCGCCACAGAAGGCTAGGATATGTCGGCAGTCATTTCTGGTAATGCTTGTGTGGCGCTCAGGCCTCCCCAAAAAAAAGGTCGCCGGTTTTCACCCTGAGTATGAGAGGCAATAGGCATGTAGAACTGGCGGATTGCGAGTTGAATTGGCTGAGTTGTACAGCTAAAGGCTAGGGGTTGCCTGAGTCGTCTGCGGACGGGTGTAGCTTTGGCCATAATCTCTCTCTCTCTCATTCTAGAACCCCATCCTTCGGCCCAGCTCTACCAACGGCCCCCTCCTTGCCACTGGGTATGTAAAACTGTATCTGCCGAGACAGTGACGGGGTCCCGCGCCTCCGCCGGAGTCCCAAGAATAGCGCACTGTGGGCCCGGTCTTTAAACGAAGGGGTTTCCATCTGCCATAATAGTGACGGATAAGGTAAAGACGCCTTTCGTGTCAACAGGTCGCACACCTTTGCCACATGGCATTGGTAATCACGATCACAACCACGGAGGCATCAACTTATATCTTCCACCCCCCGAGGGAGGCAACTGCAAGGGTCACCAGAGTGACCTTAGTTGTCTATGGCTTTGCCCAGGGTAGTTTCTTTTCAATGCTTTTTTACGAAGGTAGCAAAGCCGTTGCGGAAATGGTGGTTTACCGTCGAGGACACCAATTAGAGCGCCCCAGATGTCGGCCTGCTTACCGGCTGACAGCTTGATATCGAGGGGCGACCATTTTTGGCCACCTCTTCCCGGCCCATTTCGGCGCGGGTCCTCCCTTTCCATCCCCCTGTCGTAGGCGTTACACCAGCGCTACGGAAACTTTACACTAACGACATCATCGACGAGGAGGTGGTGGTAGCATACGGGGGTACGGGCCCCACCGATCAGCTCCGCGAGCCCGCCGGTACAGTTTAGTACGCGTGACGACCAGCGCCAAGTCTGTAGTCTAGAAGGTAAAGGTCCCGGCCCTATGCCCCTCTTCAACTCAACTACGGTGGCTTCTCCTCGACTCAACCAGCGGGTCACGGAGATCCCCCCCCCCATCTGCGTTCTTTGTCTCATCTATTTAAAGAGGCCCGTATGTCGCTCTTCTTTTGCTCCGCATCATTCCGCCACCCCAGTTGTCTTTTTCAAAGCCGTCAACCCCTTCTACCTCTTCTCTCGAACTTTACCACTCCGTTTTGTACCGCACTCCACGCTTGAGTTGCTGTGTAGTTATCGTCAACCTCCATTGACTATTCTCCCACCTTCCGTTGCTTTACGCAATCACCTCCCTCCCTTCTCATACAAGACTGACTGCTATCCCACATGCGCGCCACCACTCCCATTCTCCTGCTGGCCCTGCTCGCCCAGAGCCCTGCAGCCTTTGCGTTGCCCTTTATATACAATCCTGGCCTGGCGAACGGCCACGCTCTGCCTTCTGACCCCAGCCCCCATATTAGTGTCTTCACAGGTGAGGAGGAAAACATGGTCGCATCGCCCACGGTTATTCCGGGGAGACTGCCCACCCATGACGACGAGCCCAGAGTGGTTAGGAACAGCCTCCCGTCTATAACGATCGACGACCTTGTCATGAACTACATCGATGGTCTGGATAACAGTGCCGTGGCTCGAATGACTGTCAGCCAGGAAGGGTCCGGAGTATTGGTCACCAGTCAGGAGGATTTAGTCTGCCAATTGAAAAGTGCCCTGAACGTCGATCCAACCAACCCAGTCCATCAGGGTACCTTCGCCTATGATGCCAGAAAAGTTGATTACGTCCTCGACGCCGTATACTCCGAAGTGTACATTCGCGCCAAACGTCATGAGGATACGTGGTTCGGCCAGGTATATAACACCCATGACGCTCTTGTGCCTATTGAGCTTATCCAACTTATCCTGGTTCATTTCAAGGATTACCTCAAGGTTTCTCCTGCCGACAGCGTCGGGGATGGTGAGCCGATTTTCTTCATCACGTCTGAGGATATGATGAAGTATCTCGAGGTTGCAGGACAGTCGCTGAACAATTACCAATCTAAACATCTCTGCAGCCCAGGAAATGGGCCAAACAGCAATGGGAGGGGGTCTAACGAAGGGGTGGCTCAGGGTATGCAAGCTGGGGTGAGTGACTCAAGAAATACCAACGCACAGTCCATGGTGAGCTCATCTCAGTCTGGAGAACCTAGGCTGCTCACACAGGCGTATAATCCACCCCCCAGTCCGCACGTCCCGTCCTATTGGCCCCCCGTAAACTATCAGAACTATCCGCCACCCCCGACCACTGCCCCACCATCTTCAACGTACGTCTATGATACCCAGCAGCACGGCGGCTATCCTCCTCAGGCGCAGTACAACCACTACTACAATCCAGCTTCACAGGTCCCCGTCTCGTCCCAGCAGCACGGCGGCTATCCTCCTCAGGCGCAGTACAACCACTACTACAATCCAGCTTCACAGGTCCCCGTCTCGTCCCAGCAGCACGGCGGATATCCTCCTCAGGCACAGTACAACCACTACTACAATCCAGCTTCACAGGTTCCCGTTCCGTCCTAGCAGCCTTCCAATAACTACGGACAGTGACCGCTCGGCTGGACTTCCCAGCCCCAACCCCACGCTTACAACCGGCCTCAACAGCAGTATTGATGAGTCGGAAAGTCGGAGTGGTTGGTTTAGTTTGTTGTTGTTGGCCTCTCGGGCTCGACCGGTGGGATGAATGGCATAGTTCATGAGCCAAGGTCAGGTGCAGTACTGACCAGGCCCAAGCCAGGGAGCAGGCCATGCTAGTAGGGGGGAGAGTGGTTCGAAGAACAGAGAACCACCGGTTGACCTATAGTTGTCGAGACGATTGTATATTTTTACGTCACAGGTAATGCGAAATTCGCCGCTGCGATGCCCTCTTGTTCGATTCTTTTTTCTGTACATTGGGTTAACGTTTATCTATTAAAATAAAAAATCTCTAGTTAAAATGATAGGTGGCTGTGGTCGATGGAGATACCTTCCCCATCAGCGGCGGAATTCATCTTCTATCATCGCGCCTCCTCACACCCCATATGACAGCTTGATTCCGATCAATCATGGCTTGCCCGTTCGGCAGACCCCACTATCCAGTTTCCACGCCTTTATTCATATTCATTATCCACCTTCTCTACCTACATTCCCTATATCCTTTTCGAGTGATATTCAATCTTCCTGATCTTTGAACGTCGCCTTCACCTCCAGACACCGTCGCCTCCTATTCTCCTAAGACCTTCTCTTCCTCTACTCTTGCTTTGGCGGCTACCTAGCCGCCCTTCTATTCCTGCCCTCCTGGATTCCCTAGTCCAGGCAGACTAGCTACTATGAACGACGTCAGCCGTTGTTGGAGTATAAAAGTCCTCATGGTCGCTGTCATAGGGAAAACTACCCTAAAGGAAACTAAGACTAATATATATAAATGAAAGACTAAGAAATTGAAGAGACTTATGAAGAACGGAAATGTGGCTTGTGTCGTAGGGAAAAACTACCCTAGAGGAAACTTAAGGCTAATTGTAGTGTCGGCTCCGTCCGACGAATCCGTGCCAGGCTCTTCGGTACCTCCGGTGATGGCACTTTCCTGTGCGGGAAGTCGAGATGTCAGACGGGCCTCGTTTTTTCGGGTCGTGGCCAGGGGAAACGCGGTGGCGGGTTCACTCATTGCTGAGTCGCTGAGAAGGGTGTTTATGGTGTAAATTGTACAAGAACTTCATTTTTTCCTAAGATGCCCTTCTTTATTTGATGGGTTCTTCGTCTTAATATATATAGCGAATTGAGAAGGAGATAAAACATGAGTTAAAATCTAGGTGAATTAATCTAAAAAAGTCTCTCAGGTGATATTGTAGGGTCGGCTCCGTCCGACGAATCCGCGCCAGGCTCCTCGGTGCCTCCGGTGACGGTACTTTCCTGGGCGGGAAGACGAGATGTTGAACGGGCCTCGTTTTTGCGGGGCGTAGCCAGGGGAAACGCTGTGGTGCGTTCGGTCATTGTTAGATCGCTGCGAATGGTGCTTATGTTGTGTCGGCTCCGTCCGACGATTCCGCGCCAGGCTCTTTGATGCCTCCGGTGGCGATACATTCCTGTGCGGGAGGTCGAGGTGTAGGACGGGCCTCGTTCTTGCGGGTCGTGGCAAGGGGAAACGCGGTGGTAGACTCGGTCATTGTTGGATTAGCGAAAACGGTGTTTCTTGGTGTAAGTGGTACAAGAACTTCCTTCCTTTATTTGATGGGTTCTTTGTCGTAATATATATAGCTCAGGGTACTCAACAAAGAATTTTCGGACGCTTTTGATAAAGACGGTTTTGATTAATACCGCGATAAATAAGGTTGCTATAATGATTTTATCAGCGTCTGCTGCTACCCGACGTCGGAACACCGTGCGTCAGCACTACATTTATGGTGTAAAAGATGGTACAAGAACTTCCTTTTCTCTCCTACGATGCTTTAATTCAATGGGTCCTTCGTTTTAATATATATAGCCCGTGGTACTCAACAAAGAATTGTCGGATGCTTTTGATAAAGAAGGGTTTGATTAATAATGTGATAAACAAGGTTTCTATAATGAATTTATCAGCGTCTGTTGCTACCCGACGCCGGAACACCGTGCGTCGGGACTACAATATAGGTGTGGACAGTGATCGTACCGAAGCAGACATCCTTAGGACGGCTTCAATCGTTATTGAAACCTTTGATGAAGAGGGTTTGATTAATAAAAGCGGTAAACAAGGTCTCTATCATGAATTTACCAGCGTCTGCTGCTACCCAACGGCGGAACACAGTGCGTCGGCACTACATAATAGCCAGCTGTGGTAGGACAGAATGTACTTAAACAAAAAGAAACAAGCTTAAACTTGAAATGGAAGTTGGGGACTGTGGTAGGACTGAATGTACTTAAACAAAGAAACAAGCTTTAAAGCTTCGAAATGAGAGTGGGGAATGTGATTGGAATATTGCTGTCATTTATTTAGTAGCGACTGTTAGGTCTTTTATACTTGAATGATGGCCAGCCTCAATCAAGTAACTAGCCAGCCTGGACTAGGGAAATCCAGGACGACAGGCCGTGGCGGGACCGGGCGCCGGCATGAATAGAAGGGCGGCTAGGTAGCCGCCAAAGCAAGGGTAGAGGAAGGAAGGTCCTAGAAGGATAAGAGGTGGCGGCGCCAGTGAGGAAGACGCGTTCAAAGATCAGGAAGATTTAACGCCTATCGAAAAGGATAGGTGGGAAGTAGGTAAAGGAGGGGGGAATAATGGATACGGATAAAAGCCTGAAGGCCGAATAATGCCGACTACCAAATAGGTAGGCCATCATTGATCGGGATCAAGCTATGGAATGGTGTGCAGAGACGGAAGTGCATCATCAATCAATGCTTCAATCAGAGTATCATTGTGAAGGCATTTCAATCGACCACAGTGCCCATTTTTTGCTTCATTAGATGACTCGCTTGATATACCAACTGACTGCGGGTCAGCTTGTGCCCTCTAAAATGAACTTGAAGAAATGGAGCGCCTAATCCACTTGGATCCGGGCTACAGTCACAATTTATTTATTTTTCACCCACTGTGTGCCACATCCGACATTCTTTTGGTGCTGCTTTCATTACTGCCAACGAAATAGGGAGCGTTTAAGGTGCAGCTTCCCCCTGGTTTAGTGATCTTTTATTATTAAACAACTTTATCGTGTTTAACGGATCCAACGCTATTCACAAGTTCCTTTTATACATTATCTTCCTCTTCGACAATAACCCCCCTTTTAGATATCCCCTTGTTCACCACCCTTGCCTGAATACCATAGCGTACCCTTACGCCTTCTCTATATCCCTATATTTCCCACCACTCACGCACCCGCTGTTGCACTCCACAGCCTCCTAAGTGCATTTCCCCCTCCCCGAAAACTTCAACTCCCTGTCCATTAGGAGCCTTTTTCCACTCAACAGCGGACTACCGTCCAATATGGATTTTCGGTGAAAAACTGAAACCATCATACATCGTAGGCCAGCGTTAATGAACCGGCAGCCGCGGCGGAGGTTCGCAGAGACGCACTACAAACCGAGAGGCGATTCCGGGAGTTAATTCCTGATCCTTCTCCTGCTTTCTTCGTCGTTGGGTAACGAGGTAGAGTGCTCAGATGCCCTAATTGGCTAGAGGTGAAGCCTCGCCAGCGCAGGGTACAACCTCAAGTCAACAGAATACCGGTTTGCCGCATTATTAAATGAGGGCGGTTCCGTCGGACCAAAAGCAATGGCTGGATAGAACACCTCATTTTCTTTTTCTTTCAGCACGACTTAATTGAGATTTCACACGATAGCCCAGGTTTTTTTACGATTGTTTTGACATAGGGCCAAACATTGCTGCACTGCTCAGTAAACATTTCATTTTTTAACTGCAGACGAGGACCCGGTAGTCCAGTCGTGAGGCAGTCACTCATATTGTCTCTTCAGTTCCGAACGGAAATTGGTGCCCATTACCGTGGACTCAAGGGTCAAAGGAATCCATTTTAATGTTGGTAGAAAAGTGTTTATTAATTATCGCGTAAGCTCTGCGAGTGTTATTTTGTGGGGCGTTTGCCCAGTGTACATCCGGAATAACTTGTAATGTGAGAGAGCAGTGGTTCCCACTGGGTCAGCGGGTGGAGAGGGCCTTCATTATAGTGTAGGTGTCAATAATGTTTTTACCGGCCCCTTGTCGCCTTTCGTGGGGAGGGGGCCAGGCACTTGAAGGTGAGCAGGTCGTCTTTATTGGTTTGGTAACGCAGCAATAACGACATGAACAAATGGCCGTCGGTATCTAGCCCCCATCACCCTTACCACATAGCGTCGTAGGCATGTCCCCGAGTGGCACTTCCACATCCTCCCCACCTCCAACCTTGTTTGTGAGTTTCAGAAAAAGATTTTACGTCTCCCGAATGCGATCCGAGCGGAACGGTAAAACCAAGAGCCGAATCAATGACATCCCTTTCAATTTCCCAGCGATAGTTGCAATGGCTTCCCTTCGCCTAGTTACCCGTGACCACGGCCATGCATATTGGGGAGGGGGTGACGATCCTTCACCTGCGTCTTAATTAAACCACTTCACACCGCGCTTCGGACGAAAATGGTCATAGACAACCCTCCCGGCCTCCGCCAGGGACGACCCGGCGTGGAATCGGAACTAGACTCCCGTGTCTTGATCCCTCCACCTCCACATCGCCCTCGTATGTTCTAGCTCAGCTCTGACTCGTCGACAGTACCAAGGTGACAGACAGTGTAAGAATGAGATCCCTGTCAGCCATGGTGTATGGCAGATTCCCCACCCTCTGTCCATCCTCTCCTCCTCCCTCCGTCCCCCCCCCCGCCTTCTCATTTTGGCGCAGCGTAACACTAAGGCCAGGCCGGTTGGATTCCATCACCCTGTAGGTATTTCCCAGCCACTTGGCAAAAGTGAGGTCGCGAGTTCCCGTCCCCTCCCCTTTCACGTCCGGGAGGTAGCCAAATAACCAAATCACCTCCTCCGGAGTAAAGGTTCGCCAATGTGTGGTGTGGGTGTACAGAAGAGTGCCCACAGACTGGGGTTGTCTCCTTGGAACGTGCTCCAACGGTTGGGATGCATTGTATTCAATATTGGTGCCAGGTATACGGTCCATACTCAGTCTACTTGTGAGCCGACCAATGTACACGCACCCCATTCTCACGTGTAGAGCGTAGATCGTGGGCACCCCTGTCCCCACGATAGAATTTACGCTTGACACCCAGCGGGCGGGGCTTCAAGGATACGTGTAGGTAATTAAATGTTTCCCTAGTCCCGCCCACCGCATCGGCTACTTGCAAGTCGGCTGCTAAGCATTTGGGAGGGGGGAGGGAGGGAATGGTTGTCTGAGGGCCGGTATGGCGGTAGAGAGTGTGTCGACTAGATATTGGTTCTCCTCCCCGTTTCTTCATGCTTATATTCCTTACTCATTTACCGTAAGCCCGCAACTTGGGAGGGAATATTTTCTCTGTGGCTCTAGTCTAGACTGGCGATAACTGCGGCTCCGTATAGAGTAGGGAAGCACCGGGCGAGGTAGACTAGGAGCCCCTCACCTCAACCGGGCGCCGCCAAGTGTCGACCTCCACGATGCTACCGTCCCTGCTGGGTTTCGTTCGTAGACTCTGGCATAGGAGGACAGGGCTTTAATGTTACCGGCCTGGTCGCGTTCCGCATTTTCCCCCTTCCGCTGTGTCGCTCATTAAAAGTTCTGTCGCCACCTGAGGGACTTGTTCCAAGCTAGGATTACAGTTACCCATAACATGTACCTTGAACGGGGGATGGTGACTGTCCCTGGCTCAGCTTGATGATGTACATACCCCCAACATGCTAGGCCCTTGGACTCTACACCCGCCCACAGCACGATCTGGGGTGGTCGCCTTGCTTGCTGCTGTCCACCTCGGCTTGGCAAAACCCCCCTTGTCCTTTTCACCCCCAGAATCGTTTCACGTCATTACCGCACAGTGAGGAGATCTAGGGAGGTCATCAGCCTGCTCTAAACTCTCTGAGCTAATGCAAACAGGCGGCATTGTTCTCGGGCCATCCCCTTTTTAATGACGAGTGGGAAAGGCCGCCGACTCACTGAAACCGGCTACACCCCTTCACAGTTCCCTCGCCCATTGCGACCTTCCTCATTCCTTTCATTGCGATATTGCACGGGCGGCCCACTTTAGGTCTGGACAGCGTGTCCTATCCGCCCGTATTTTTATTAATTAAGCCCGCGTGACCGGCTGCGAACGACTTGACCATGCCCTGCACTCGCTATTCACACTCGCTCGGAATGGAAGGGAGTGGGAGAAGGTCATTTAGCCATAATAAGATCAAAAGTGTCGAATGCGCCTCTCAAATACGAACGGCGAGATGGGCAGGCGAAGGGGAGTGAGCGGTCTAGTCTGCCAAAACCGTCAAAAAGGCCAGCATTAATAATTCGCAGCGCGCTGAGTATCTCTGGCGAACGAACGAGAGAGGAGTGTAAGGACAGTGACAGACGGTTCTTAATTACCTCCGCCACTTAAATGTCTGGCAACCTGCCACGATCTCAAGGGGGGAGAAGAGGTGATAGGGTAGCCAGAAGGATGGGAATGAAAACTAATAGGAAAAGAAGGTAATGGGCCTTTCTCCACACCAATTTACACCACGGGGGACTGGGGTGGCGTTGATAGTTGGAATGCCAGGCTGGGCTACGCAAGGTTTTTTTTTTATTATTTACTCGTTGTTTTTACATTTTACTTTCTTAGATAACCATCAGTTTTTAAGCGAATCAGGGGGGTGATGGCAAAGGCAATACCTTATAGTGGGTATTGTACTGTACGATACAGTTAAGGCGGCCGGCGGCGGTCAAGATAATTAGGGAACAGCAGTTGGTTACACTTCTAGGGCGTCTTCGGTAGCGGCCAGGCTGCTATATACCCTTATACTCAGGTCTTTATCCTCATTCTATACATTAGAGCTAGGACGAAAGATACCACAATTCTACCTGATATACAAGCTTCCTAGCTGCTCTCCTCCCTATGATAGTTAACCTGGAACACAAACCCACCACCATTGAGACCTTCTACATAAAAGAAGACGGACTATAGGATGATTACCACCAGGAATCCATGTTGATATCTATGGCGCCTCACACTTATATATACCCGGTCCTGGAAAATGTCTTTATGGTGGATCCTACGATGAACGGCTTAAGTTCCTGGTTGGCCTTATACTCCGTCATGTACAGTCCACATTATAAAAGATATCTTATTTTAGGCCGAAGACGCTTTTCTGGGTCATGATTGTTCACCAACAGAATTTAGATCACCTTGCTTTAGCACCGCGGTTCGTTACTATAAGGCAGCGTGATCTGTATTCATGATTTGTATATCCTAATGTGTGAAGGACCACACGATGGAAAGCCCGGCCATAAATAGCCCTGGCGGATTTAGTAACAACTTCCACCCATTTCCTTCGCCCACAATAGGTTGACGAAACGGCTGTATGTTTCGTTGAACAGGGAGGCACCGGGCCGCTAGTGTGAGGTCTCAACAAAGATGCCCAACTTGCTGTGTCTCCGGCCAAGATGGACGGCCGAAAATGAAAAGTAACCCTAGCGTAACAGGTGGACATCAATAACAAAACGAAAAAAAATTTGGTTGCCTATAACCCGGGTAGTGTTGCCGAAAGGAAAGGGGTTGACCCCAGACAACCAACTGCACTGTCACCTCCCTCACCACCGCAAATCATGTTGATGAGGGTTAGGACTAATGACTTGGCCTTGGGATCCAAAGATTTTACGATTGCCAACGTCTGACGCTAGCAGTGGAAGGCCGTCCACTGTCATTACCCTAGACAGTGTAGACCTTTGAGGGTCAAGGGGTGAAATATTGCGCACGGTCGTTACTGGGATAGGGTCGAAAAGTGTGGGGTACATATTCAGCGCCGAAACGAGAGGGCACTAGCCGGTGCTGCACTAGGCTTGATCATTCGGAGGCGGTAATATTGAGTGCTGGCCGGTGCTGAAGGCCCATTCTAGCATCTGGTGAGATCGCACGGCTTATGTCCGCACATACTACCTGTCTTCCGTCGCTAATGAGGGGAACTGTACACACCAGTATTGTTGCAGCCATAAGGCGTATAGGGTCCTTCGGCCTGGTGTGGTAAACGGAATGAAGGGCGGGTTGTGAAGTGACCATGATGAAGTGAAAAAAGGTATCCGCAGACTAGGTCCGACGAGATCTAAAGGAGTGGTGACTACTTCCACGTTTCTCACCACGGTGGATGGCCTTATACTTCCAGGCACGCCGAATTTAGTGCAAGGTGTCACCACTGGGAGACCCAGAGGCGTATAATGCAAGTACCATGTGCATGTCATTCGGCATTCGGTTCGTGGGCCTAAATTTTTGGCTAAATGAATATAAAACTGTTTTTAGACAAGTGTAACCATATGTATTTTGATTATATCTGCCGGCCGCCAGTACACAACGCTCTGAAGATACGATTTCTACTGCAAAACCCTACCCCTTAGGCCGTAGAGATGAACCGAGAGCACAACTATTATACCTAGTTGTGGTCAATGGAAATGCCTTCACAATGATACTCTCATTGAAGCATTGATTGATGATGCACTTCCGTCTCTGCACACCATTCCATAGCTTGATCCCGATCAATGATGGCCTACCTATTTGGTAGTCGGCATTATTCGGCCTTCAGGCTTTTATCCGTATCCATTATTCCCCCCTCCTTTACCTACTTCCCACCTATCCTTTTCGATAGGCGTTAAATCTTCCTGATCTTTGAACGCGTCTTCCTCACTGGCGTCGCCACCTCTTATCCTTCTAGGACCTTCCTTCCTCTACCCTTGCTTTGGCGGCTACCTAGCCGCCCTTCTATTCATGCCGGCGCCCGGTCCCGCCACGGCCTGTCGTCCTGGATTTCCCTAGTCCAGGCTGGCTAGTTACTTGATTGAGGCTGGCCATCATTCAAGTATAAAAGACCTAACAGTCGCTACTAAATAAACGACAGCAATATTCCAATCACATTCCCCACTCTCATTTCGAAGCTTTAAAGCTTGTTTCTTTGTTTAAGTACATTCAGTCTTAACACACTAGTATACAGTTTCCGCGGCTGTATTTTTAGAAGGTATCCTCAACTCAAATACAATCTGACAAAGTTTACTATTACAAACATCCAAGTATAAATGCTTCTAAAACTTACGAGAATTTATAAGTCGAATGGAGTCTAATAAATATAGCTGCCACCACTCTGTACCACTCGGCGAGCCCTCTCTATCCAGCTTTCATCGCAGGCTCTAAAGTGATGTGGCTGGAGCCTGGCTAGCTCCAATTGCGAGGCGTCCACGACCGCCTCCACTGTGGTAAACTTCTTGCCCCTCAACCGCTGTTTGATATTCCTGAACAGCCAGAAGTCGCAGGGGACCAGATCAGGACTGTAGGGAAGGGCTGGCAGAAGTGTCAGTTTAGAGTCGGAAATGTAGGCCTGGGTAGTCTCAGCACAATGTAGTGGTGCATTATCATGGTGAAGCCGCAGGGGGTGACGGTCCATACTTCCACGTGCTTCCACCCAGGCCTGGACCATGGGCTCCAGTCAGTACTCTACATAGAGTTTGGTGGAGACCTTGACACTCAGGTGAAATAGGTTACACCTGGTGAAATAAATGGTCGGCATTACCTTGGGAGTGGTATGGCCTCAGTGAGTCTCAGTTGGGATAGAGTCACCTTTAGGACACCACCTCCAGTGACTAGAGCCAGCAGGAGGAGATCAAATAGGTTCACCCAAGTCTCGTCGCCTGTGACAATGGAGTCCAGCAGGTAGTCACTGGCCCCGCCAAATTTCTCCAGGAACACGGTGGCAAAACGTACCCGCTTATGGCGCTGGTCGTTGGTGAGGTTGTGAGGGATCCAGCAATTGAAGTAGCTGTGCAACCCCAGGTCCCTGTGTAGGACTCTGCGCATGGTACTAAGGGAAGTACGGCAGGCCCAGGCCAGCTGCTCAGCAGTAAGTCAAGGGTCTTCTCCCAGCCGTCTCAGGACCATGTCCTCATAATATCCGCCAATGTCATCTGATGGGCGGTCAGAACAAGGGTCGGCTTCAAAAGAGTGGTTACCTGTGCAAAAGCGAGTCAGCCACCTGTTGATGGTGGAGCGGCTAGGGGCAGCCAGGCCCAGCTTGGAAGTCAAACCATTAAAAATATCATCTGCCTTGCAGCCCTCCAGATAGTAATTATAACCAAGGACCCATACATCACGTCTGGTTAACTTGGGTGGAGTGGGAGAGGGGGTTTGAAAAGTAGACATGATGGATGGTTAAAAAAGCAAGCTGTGAAGTCAAAAATGATTCAATCCTGGAGTGGTTTATGCCAATCGACTCAGCATCATTGATTCTCTTAGACTTCATCTGAAACACCGCAATCTAAGACTTCCCGCTTATAATTCTCACAATATTTTAAGACATCTATACTTGGACTCTTTTGGCCAGCCTTGGGGGTCTTAAATCCTCCCTATTGGCATTCTGAATGACGGTCCGAGCTTTGTACGTCCAAATGATTTAAGTCCCATGAGCTCGTCGAGGGGGGGGGGGATTACGTTCCTAAAGGAAAATATTATTTTTAGTTGCAACCAATTAGTTCGGCCGACTGTCAGGTCAAATCCGGCACTCGCCCACCCGCCGAGTTGGACGCTACCGGCAGGGTCGTATTTTTACCCCATTCGGTTCACTCTATCTATATGAATAGCCATCCGACACCATATCCCCGATCATCTCGGGCATGCACTAGACTGTTAAACATTGTAAATAATTTGCCACCACGTATCATTATCTCCCTTCGTCATCCTGTTCCCACCTAAGAAGCACATTGATGCACGTACGCATGTGTTTTGATTACCTTCGAGTTTGATGGGTTCGCCGTTTTACTGGCAACATGTCTAGCATATCAATAGCCACCCGCGTCCCTCTCATTTCCGATGGTACGGAGATTAATTTTCGTTCATTTCCTCTATCTTCGCAATGCTAGTATTGCGGGGAAGCCACATAAAATCGGCCACAAGTTTCTCATTTCCTTAACCCGTGGCTTTTACCGACTACTTGCCTCACGAGAGTCAAGGGATGCGTTGACTTTCCATCTTCACCTTAGACTTCATGATCCGCGACTTATTCCCAATTGCAACCTATGTGTGACTACTACTGTAACTGTGTACCTTCCCCAGCTGTGCCGGAAAATAACGAATCTCCACTATTGCTGCACATAACCAACTCTGCGATGAACAACCTCCCTTGCCTGCGATCCCGGCCCTCGAAGTTCAGCGGACATGACGCCAAATGTTTGGTCGATCCCCACCATCGTATTTACTACTGCAAACAAAGACACCTCACCTGTCAGCGGCCCCAGTCCAAGAAGGGGTATACTGTTTAGTCCGGTTAACGAGCAAAATTCTTTCGAGTCGCGAGAAGGAAGGATGAAGTGACCTCGTCAAATTCCTCGATAAAGGGGATACCCCGCCCCTCCCTCACCTTCACCCTGTGGTCAATATAAGTTTAATTAAGGCGGGCGGACCCAGACCCGCAAATTCATCGCTCGACTATGTAGGGTGGCGGGGGCGCTGGATGGATTCCCTAATATGGTTGCAAGGTCAGGAGGCGTGGAAACCAAACGCCCCCTAAGAGTAGCGTCACAGGATTCAAAAATTGGTTAAGGATGCCTAAACAGTCAGGAGGAGTAGTGTTAGGGCGAATGGGTAACCATTTAATCCTCTCTGCCCCTATTACTATTGCTTCCAAACGTTCCCCAGGCGACTGTGAGACTGCACCATGGTTGGTATCCCCCCAGGGTATAGATACCAATTCTGGGTGCCTTGTCCGGTCCGATACCGACGGTTGGCGTAACGCAGGGCAGAAGTGCTGTGACCGACGCTTAGGACAGATAGCGACCTGACAGCAAATGGGATTCTTGCCTCCAATGCAACAAACGAATGAGCGCCTAAAGCCCACCCTCTCCCCCCCCCAGAATTTCTAATGGTAACATGATTACATCCCGCTTAACGTCCCGTCTCTAATAAACGGACTCTGGTATGACGCCCCTTGTGTGCTTTGTAGGCTGTCCATACACCCTTACAAAGTACTAACAGATGATCGATTATAGGTCCCCTTACGGCACGCGGGAGGAGGGAAAGGCGTGGGCCACGCCACCCTACCGACCGCGGCGGCACGGGCGTGACCGGGGGCTGGTACATGACCTTTTCGTCACGCCGCCATTTTCATCTTCCTAATTCCTACTCCCTCCTCCCGGAAGGATGTTCGATATTCGCGGTAATTATCGTGCAGGAAAGTGCTCCGCCCGCTATTGTCACGGCGACAACTCTAGTGATTTTTCAACCCTTCCCCCCGTTCTTCTTTGCCCAATAATTATGGTAGAACCTTTCCCTCTCTCTTCCTCCATCCCTACATCGTACGACATAACGCCTCAGCACTATGCAGTACAGATAGACTCGTGACTCTGTTCTTGGCCCAATTCCACCTAATTTGGGTCGACGGGTGCCACCGTTGGTTAAAACGGAACCTACGGGAAAGGGCCTGTGGTAATGACTACGCACGCACCCCTCCACCCCACAACGTGCGCCCGCCCGCCACTCGAGTGTGATATCCCTCGTTCCCCGGATCTATGGGGGTGACGAGCCCATGAGGGACGGACTGTCCTATCCATTATCCTCCACCCTATCTCCATAGACATAAAGAACACTGGATATGTCATTATGTTCCTTAATAAATTTAGTGTCGAGCCGACCTGTATGGTTAGTTGAAGCCGTCTTAATATCGCGCCACCTATATAATCATCAAAAATAATACATCAAAAGCTATGGAAGGGGTATTCAGATGTTACCATTTCATTTCCGTAGAGTCGGATCTCCAGAAAAATTGGGGTGCTCCTATGTTATAGTATCACTTCAGTTCTTCTTTAATATACGTACGCGGCTTAATATTCCCACATTTTTCGTACTGCTGGGATACGTTATTTAGGCAGCTAATGCGTTCCCCATCGCCAGATTTTTTTTCTTCTTTTTCTCTGGAACAGGTGATTTCGTGCGACCGTTGTACCGCGATTATGTTTTAGGCCGAAAGAAGTTTACTTGTTACGCTCAACGACGATAGTCGGTACTCGTTTTGCGGAGCAGGCTGCGTAAAAGTCCCCCAAAGTGAAAGACGTAGCAGGCCAGATAAATAAGTCAACACATCTGCAGCCCGACCGGTGGCGGCGGCGTGGGTGAGTGTGTAAAAGGAAGGGTAATTAAATCACCCGGCAGTTTTCTCGTGTGGGCTGATGGCATGGGGCGCACACACGGGCACCACGATCAGAATGTGGACCGGCTCGGCCGGGCAACCGGTAAGTGGGGGTAGTCGGTTACCACTGATGAGGATGAAACAACGGGCCAATTGTTTTGCAGGCGTGTGTCCTGGTCAGCTGCAGGCTCATCTTGACCCTGTGAACTTTTTAATTATACCCTTCAGGGCGGGTGGGTGGCGCGGTTTGCGCCAGCCAAGATTGCAGAGGCCTTTCGGGCCGCGTCAATACCTGCTAATAGCCCGATGCTTATCGTGTGTGAAGAAGTAGAGCCATTGGTGAGGGTGCTGTCTGCTATGGTCGAAGGTCCCATCGCGATATTTGATGATAGTGCCCCATTCTCTTTTTTTTTGGAAGGAAAGGGACTGTCAACTTGATGTCCCAATTTTTAGTCAAGGGCATTACCAACCTCAAATCCCTTATAGTCATGGACTCTTTGCTCTACATATTGGGTCCGTTCGACGTCGAATGAGCTCTTAAAAGTTCCTTAAATGACAAACACCACGATAAGGTTGTCCTCTCGACTGGGCCTATCAAAGAAACATTAATAAGATATATTCACTAAGCCATCACTACTTAAGCAACTGGCCTCCCTTACAAATCCGTTACGCCATAAAGCTCCTGCTGCGCAGCCTTCAATCCAACGGGACTGTGTACGAGCAGGTGATTGACTTGAGTTGTATGTTTATGAGGGGGATTCTTTTCTATCCCGACTTGGCTATTGCCTATGTCTAAACAGGGTCAAGGGAGGGAAATTAGTGTGGGTGAGATGAAGGAAGGGAGAGGCTGTATCGCAGATGATGTTTGACTGGCGATGTCTAATAACTTAACGCCGGCTGTACTGTTCCATTGCCTGTTACCCTAGTTTGCGAGTGGGATATTGTACTTGCGATCGCGGTGCGATAGTGTCACTGCCAGCTTTGGCCATCGATGCAATCGTATCAAGTATCCATAGGGGACAGGGGCGGGGGACGTCGTGGTCGCCCGTTTACAGTCGCAAACCAGCATCGGAGAGCCGCACCACTAGATTCAAGGTACTTAGATGCGTGCTATTATAACTGACCGCCGTCAAGCCCATTGATATAATGCGCCAAGGAAAAGCCAGGTCGGACTAGAAGGGTAGATGTCAAATGCGCAATCTCGCCAAGAATCGGGGCCTGTGGAATACGGTACATCTCTCAAAGTTAGCTTATTCATCACACAACCGCCAATAGAGATTATCGGTGCTACTCTGCCTACCAGTTTTTCCCGACACAATATCAAGATGTTAATCCAACCCAAGTTTTATCGAATGCGAGGTGCCACCTTGTCGCCACGCGCCAAGTAGAGCCATTCCGCTTCAGGGGGGAGAGGTGTGTGGCCCGGTGTGACCAACATTTCAAACTAGTACCACCTCCGACGGGGTGGCGATGCGCGATCGTATACAATTGAGACGGCGGTCCCAATAGGGTGGCGTTCATATCCGTCGCGAGTCCGTTTACGGGCTATATATGTAGCGAATATGGGTACTGGGGAACGGGTGGCGGTGATTGTTCGGATATTGGAATGATACGTACCGCCATTGGGTAGTCAGCAGACCGCGGCAGCTATATAGAAAGGATGGATAGGGAAAGGTTGCTGAATGAAAGAACAGGTGCATGCAAGCGGGCCCGGGCGGCGTCGATATCGGCGTTTGATTAGTAAGGCGGGGCGACGGAGGACCACCGGCCCTACGCCGACCGAGCGGTGTTGGCCTTGTGGGCAGCATCTGGCGCGGTCACATCTTAAAGCGGTGAGGCCAAAGCGATAATATACGGTGGCGAGGCGCGAAAACCTACGGTTACTGAATAGAGAGGAGAAATAAAGGTGGACGGTAGGTGCACAGGGGTCAATTTGAGAGAGTGATTACAGTGGGGTTGGTGATGCAGGGCTACCTCAGGGTCACAGGGTACTGAAGGTAAAAGGGGTTGTTCGGTGTGGAGAAAGGGTCTATAGCGGGGCCACCGGCCTCGAGGGTGTCTTGCTAGTTACTCACGTAAATGGACGGTGGGTACCAGGGTTAGCACCCTGTAGGTGAGCGGGTACCACTGTATTACTAGTTCGGAATGCGTCTAGAGGGTCTGTTATCCCCACTTGGTAAGGCCCATGATTCGGACTCCACATTCGCTTGTTTCAACCTTAACCCCCGATTCAACATAGTGCAAAACTTAGAATTCATCCGGGGCCCGTGCCCAGGTGTTATAGACCTATCTAGTTATTTTTAGAGGATCTGGTTCAACAACCTCGAAACCTGTGGCTTAAAGTAGATAATTCTACCGGTACCGTTCACTCCCCCCCCCCCATTTTGCAGTACCACATAGCCCTGGGTGGGATACAATGTGGCGTGCACGGGTACATTCAGACGGCCTATCCGTCATGCCTTATGTCTGCGTAAATTGCGCTCTCTTACCTACTGGCAACCATTATATCGGGCTGACTGCAAGGGTGGGGGCTATGTACAGCCCGGTCGAGCTGCCCGCCCGTATCGCGGCCCCTCCCGGCTTAAACTTGTCGAAGGGGTTATACTCTATCCGCTCCCCACAGCGCTATTCATTGTGACTACCCGCTCAAACTGAACTGACCATAAACACTTCCGTGGTCCCTGGTATTATTTTTCACCTCTTCAGCCAGTGTTGCCTGGCGGACATATCCGATACCTACCAGGTTACTGACAATGGTTGATAATCTAAATACGGTGGGACAGACTTACAATACAGCGTCAGGGCCTGTTTTCTTGTCATCTTAAGTGTGCGATGATTTTCCGGGTGGGATAGCTCGCTGTATTTCTCAATGAAGAGGGTGGGCTATGAAACAACCGGTGAAAGGGACCCTCCTTCTGAGTATCGATTCAACCGGGGTGGATTGGTGTTCGGCTCGACCAGGGTAGCCGGGCGGGCGGGAAGCCACGGTTATCCCTTACCCCAGGGTCACCTGGGGTACGTTCGGCTGTTACCTGCGCTGCTTCCTCCCCCTCTTTCTCTGCTCTGTTTACCGTGAATACCCTGGCCATGAGCAGATCCCTAACTACCCACCTCCACCTATCACCATCATAATCTTAGCTCATGGACTGCGCACTTCTTATGTGGCCTTCTGACCATCCAACTACTGCCACCACGATGACTAGTACCGGGATCGTCACTGTGTTTTTATGGGCCCTAGACAAGTGGATCGTGGTGGATTGATGATGAAGGCAAACCGCCATTCCCACCGACCTGCGATAGGTCCAGCATTTCTTTAGTGGCAACATTGACAGCGCGCTTTTCAATTTCATCAACTTACCATCTTCTGTTCCCCACCACCGGAGTAGCTCCCACCGTCTCTCTACACAACCTGGCCCACGCTGGGCCGGTGGCCGAGTTCAATTGGAAAGGGGGTAGCAGATATGACGGATAGAGCATCTCGGTTGAGGTAAACGGAAAGAAAGGGGGTAAGGGCAGTCGATACGGGGGCTGCGTAAATTGGTCGCTGAATCATTGGTTAGGTCGAGACTCAAGTCGTTCAGTCCGTATGGTAGGAGAGAGAACCGACCCCGGTGGCTTCGAATGAGCCACGCCACTGAGAGCCCACCGGGTTAGGGTGGGTTCGAAAGTTCGATCAGGGTGCGGCAATTCAGTGTCCCTGGTACTGGGTGCCGTATGTACGTAGAGGTGGTCACCCCCCAGAGATATGAAACGGCGGGATTGACTCACCTCATCTCCTTTCCACGGGAAGGACTCGTCTCCTGGAGTCACCAAGCACTGTCTACAAAGCCTTGGACAATCACTACAAATTCAGAGGCTACTCTGGATGGCTCCGGTGGGCGAATCTGCGCGGGCGATGTAGCCCATCCACGCTACCTCGACTGCCTTCAGCGGGGCTAACTCTTCACGTACTATCCATTGGTGCAGCATGGCCTATACCACTCGTCGTGCCATCTCGCCACGCTATTCGTGCCATTCAGTTGCTGCCAGTACCAACTCTCCACTTACGCATTCTCTTCGTACGAACGCAGAAGGTCAACCACCCTATTCTTACCTAATACCAGCCGTGGGCGAATAGCATGCGTTCAGCAGCTGGGGGAGATCCATTATGCCTTACACCTAGCCGGGGTGTGACGCTGATGCTGACAACCCGGGGAGGGGTGTGATCTACTAGTGTATCGGGGCAACCTCGCCTACAATGACCAGAGGAGCCGAACCAGCCACCGGGATTGGGTGGCCGTGAAAATGACCACGGTGGCGAGTACAGTACGAGGATATGTCCGTTGAGGTTACAGTGTATCGTTGGCAATGGATCCTCTACAACCTGATTCGTCCTGAGCCGATAGCAACGACGCACGCCCGTTTCTCACGGCCTACCTACACGGCAAGGCACCTACAGGACTCCAGAGATGTCGGAGTTTCCCTCGTTGGGCGCACTTTGCGACGTCTCGGCACGTTAAGGGAGGTTATAGGGGTCAATCCCAATTGTATAATGCGGCCTGCCCGACCAGTCTAGCGAATGGGCGGCGGCCTGTTAAAGTAAGGTCATCAAACACGTCAACAAGTCGGGGACGATCCAACGTGGTTGGGTTGTAATCGAGCTTGTAGGACCTGCGGTAGAAAGGCCTGTCCTCCCATCTTCCACCTCAACATACCGCCCAGAACCTCGCATGGGCTCTTATCTGCGCCGGCAACCCAAATTCGGTTACCGTACCAATCGTGAGAAGTGGCCGTCGCACGTACGAGGGGGTTACGATTCTACCTGTTTGCCCATCCGCTTCTCTGCCTCAAGCATCGGGATTCAAGCTACCGGCCGCGTCCGCGAGTAGACCAGCGGTCACGCCACCAATGCAACCGTACAGGAGAGCCCAGCTTACTATTCCACCCATCGTCCCCATTCGCAACCTCTACTTCCCTTCATTCTATCTGGTGCTTTTAGCACCCCTACATGTCCTGATTGAGAAATCACCCCCTACTCTTAATTTAAACCTATCTACCCCACTCCTTCCCCGCGACCCCCATTTTCACCGTTCCCCCATCCCCCACTTTTCCATACCCACAGCCACCTGTCCCTGCATGGATTAGGCAGTGTTGGGCGACCTATTCTATAGTCCCACCTCCCCCCTTTTTTTGGGCCCCTCCCCCAAACTTGGTGGCCTACTTCTACCTCCCCCGACTTATTTTGGATTCCTAATGATCCCCACACTTCGATCCTCAACGATTAACCCCCAATTGAACAATTTAGGACGCTGGTTAGCCCAAGTTGCTTGCGTTGCGACGGTTCATGTAGATAGAGCGGAGGAATCACCAACTATAAGATAATAACATTGAATCGCTAGGAACGAACTGGTTCGCTATGCCGACCCCACCGACCAGAGGAGATGGAACGATGTGGAGCACCTAGACCCTCGTCAGGTGCGGGCAAGGAGAGCCGTGTCAATGCGTAGGATCTCCCAGTTAATATACCGTCGTGCTATTTTGAAAGCAACTCTCGGCCTCAGACCAGCCACGGTGTTTCATAAAGGGAATACATGATGTCGAAATGGACTGCCCGCATAGCGTCTCTCAAATCAAACAGGATGATCGTTGATGTCGCCTATTGAAAACCCCGCTCCTCTTCATCGCGCTGTAAACGATTGGCGAGGATGGCTCCATTATAGGCCTGGAGACGATGGCATGGCGTGAGCAAGTACACCTACGGCGGCGGGTGATGATCGAACCATTGGGTAACTAGGCCGAAATGTTCCCCTTACGGCTTTCGTATCTACCGAAATGGCGAGGGTAAAATAACAGGTAAGGACCGATGTGTGGAGCAGTAGAGATATATCCCCTTTTGTCCCTACCCTCGTGGCTGGAATTCACTGATATGCGGCTGTGATCAGAAATGTCAAGCGTCCTCACGTTGTGTTCAGTAGTGGTTGGCGTGAAACGGTGGACCTCTCCCTTAAGATGCAGTAAACGATGCACTCCCTTGCTTCATCTTTACTGTGGCGCATCATGATTGGTGTTGATTTGATGGTAATTTCAGACGGGGCCGGTTAAGACTTGACGAAAGACCATCGGGTCTGGCAGAATAAGCTTCATTCGGTACTCCCCTAGGGGTAGCGGGGAAGAAGGGGAGGCTAGATTGTAACGATGCAGTGAAAACTTTCTGATGTATACTCTGTATACCGAAGCCAT
>JANBPT010000032.1:0-104546 GCA_027575765.1 Tieghemiomyces parasiticus | reverse complement strand
TCAGCCTCTGCCAGGAGGACCTTACTCAGCAGGGCGTACCATTTCTCCACGTCCACGGCCTGCGCGCCCTGGCGGTGATAGCAGTAGAACGTACCGGCGTACAGCGGATCCGAGACCAGGATGACGTCCTCCCCATGTCCGATAGACTGGCTTCCCTCGTCGTTGTCGCGGTCATCATCATCCTCGGCCGCATTGCCCACACTGCCTGGTCGAACGGACCTCTTCGGCGCCTCCGCGGGTATGGCCGGCCTAGGTGGGTCGAGACCAAGGTCGATGGACTCGTAGGCCACCAGGACGGGCAGCCGGTTGCCCAACAGAAAGGCCTCATCGCTCACTCCAGTCGGAGCCGCGGCGGACACCGCGAAGGTGGTAGCCGAAGCGGTAGTAAGGGATCCCCAGCGTGGGACGAGGGGCTGCATTTGGAGGAGCAGGTCGACCTGGCCGTGGCGGTAGGCGACAGCGACCACGGTGGTCGGGTGAAGATCAAGGCAATGGATATCGCAGGCCACGGGGGCGTCGTCGCCGCTGAGTTCGGGTGGAGCCGGTTGCAACAGGTACGGGCCGATAGGGCGCGGGGCCAGCGGGAATCCGGGCCAGCTGATGCGGATCAAGTCGCCGTCGTCGTTGCCACCGCCGTTTCCCGCACCCTGGCGATGGCTGCGGCCCTGGGGCCGCTGGCTGATGGTCACCGCGGTATCCTGCAGCTTGGCCAGCCACTGCCTGGTGTGGAGGAGCTGGGTCGGATGGCTAACTGGGGTGGTGGCACCGGCGGTGGACACGTAGCGGCCATAGCTGTCCACATCGGTTAACTCGGATTGGGTTTCGAAGAGGGTGCGGATACTGAGAGACAGGTCATCCAGGAAGCTGGACGGAACCACACAGTCTAGAGGCAGGTACGGAGCTAGACTGTAAATGTCCCCGTTGCGCATCAGCACGTAGACGGTGAGCGCGGCCCACGCTGGTCGATCAGCCCGTGGGGACACAGCCGTCGACAGGCTCTGGTGAGTCGCCTCGCCCACGTCGGGTAAGCCCGGTCGGTGACCCAGGCAGAAGGCCACGGCCTCATGGGTCTCTAGGTCGGAACCGAAGGCAAAGAACGATCCAGCCCGGCTGGCCTTGCCCGAGCCGGTTCGTGGGGCGGGGTGACCCTCATCGGGTCCAAAGTGCTGAACCTGCTCGGGGTGGTCGAGGCTGGTCATCACGTTGAACATGCGGAGCACGCCGTCGGAGCTCAGCACCATCAGGTGGTTTTGGCCCGCGCTGAGCGGGTGCCACTGGACGTCGGCCACGTACGCGGCGAACCGCGGACTGTACAGGTCACTGCCAACCGCGAACGATTTGCAGGCCAGCCGGCCGGACCGGCCGCGACTTGTGGACCCCGGACGGGGAAGGCCTACGACGTACACGTGGTACCGCCCTTGGACGACCATGTAGCGACCATCATCGTTGACTCGGACGGTACGGATAGCGAACCCGGGCAGGTTGGCGTCCAGGATTTGGTATGGCACCTGCGCGGCCAGCCGCCGGGTCTTGGCGTCGGCGTCCTCCTCGCTGCCGGCGGCGTTCTTCAAATGACCACCATCATTATCACTATGGTCGTCATCGCTCGACGCTGTGGTGCGACTGGCGGTTTGGGCCTCCAGCCAAATGTCCTTCAACCGCTTTAGGCTGACCACGCGGATCTGAATGCCGCGCACCACGACGAAGAGGTCGTGTCCGCGTAGGGCTACGGCGCGGGTGGTCAGTCGCCCGTAGCCGTCAGCCTCCCAGGCCGGGTTGCGCAAAGCAGCGAGTTGCTCGGTGATCTCCTGGATCGAGACCCCGAGGGAATCGGACGCCGTCGCTGAGGGCTGGGTGCTGCGTCGGCCACGGGACAGAGCAGCGGCGTTCGGTCCAGGGGAAATAGCATTATCCTTCTGAGAAGACGCCGACGACGAAGGCGGGGCTGTGGGGAGGTTTTCCGTGAAGACCGGGTGGCAGCTCAGGAGCATGAGCCACGCGTGCGGACCAGCCATGCCGAATGGTTGCGAAAGGCGTTGAAGGGAATGGAAGCCTAGTCCAACGGGCGAACAGTAGGAGCCGTGTTATCAGTAGCGCCGCCGTGCAAGGGTTAGAGAGGGCCGTGCGACAAGTAGTAGAATGGCGGAGTAGAATCAGGGAACAGATATTACGACATGTGAAGTGGACAGAACCTGGGTGCAATATAATCACCACGCAGAGAAAGGGGACCAATGGGGTCTAATTTATAGACTCTGTCGGTAGTAGGCTCATCGGTGTTCCCAAGGCCCAAAAAAAATGGGACCTACCAAAGTGTAGGTTGGAAGTCCGCCTTTTCCATGCTGGCTGTGGTATGTGAATTGCCAAAGTGAGTGGGACAGAAGGTGTGGTGGTCGCTTTCTCTATTGGCAATTGGTTAGCACAGCCTCCTGGAATTCAACCCTCTTTCCAACTAGCAACACAAGCCACCCAGCCTACCACACCATACCTCGTCCATCCGGCCTTGCTGTCCAGTTGCCCTTTCACATTACACGCGATTCCTCTGCACCAGCCATTGGACTTGTGTCCACCCTTACCGCCCCATTTCCATTGCAAGACCCATCACTCGTACTACCATGTCTCCATTGCCAGCCATGCACCCCGAATCAGCCGCAGGTTACCATGAACGGTGGCAGGCTATCGAGACGCAGTCTAAGCGACAGATACAACTGGTCACGGTACGTGGAGAGAGCGTCTACTCGCACCAAGTCCCGCTGTTTTTGCTTTTACTGGCCCTTGGGTGACAGATATCCCCGCGTCCTTACATGTACACTCCACAGCGGGATTAACGGCTATCTACGGCTCCACTTCTATTAGGATATTCACCAACGGCTAGGTACCTGTCACGACGGAATGCAGTTGCACCGGAAAATCTGCCAGGATTTGGGTGACCGCGCGCAGCGGATGGAGGATCTCAAGGCCAATATTGCAACCCTGACACGGAAAATGGGTAAGTTGACCTACCGGGCGGTCAGGTGGTTGCAGTGGCTCATAAGCACTATTACAAACGCGTATACCGTCGTAAGACCTGCCGCGCTCTGCGGAAGAGGCCTACGAGGATTAGACCAACAATTCTGCAAAGCTCCTCCACACTATTACCACTTAACCATGTCAGGAGCTATGATGTCCCAGGCGATCGAACTGGAGGCCCTTTATACAAAAATAGCGGCTGCTCACCAAACGGCACAGTTCAGCGGGTGGCAGCAAAAGGAGCGGGAGAAGCTCAACGCCCGCAAAGCTGCGATACGGTAAGTAAATTGCCCAGGCTTTACTAATATCTGGCACGCGACCCACATGCGCCATCGCGGTTAGATCCCGACCAGAAGCCACACGTTAACAGCGGGCACTGTAATATCAGTGGTGTACGGCCCTTTTAACAACCATAGCCTGCCACTTTCCGCCCTCTGATAACCAGTGCCGAATATGAGGGCAAACGGCAACAGCAATGTGCCCAGCTCGAGGATATCCGGCACGAGGCCACGCAGCGCCAGCGCCAGCGGTACGAGCGTGACTTCCAACGGCAGCTACAGGCCTTCCGACACGATACACCCCTCAACCCAGGAGCCTCATCAGCAGCGGCAGACGCCGCCCGGGAAGGTATCCAAACGCTCACCCTTCGTCAAGCGACCCAGGACCAGGAGGCGCTTGAGGACTTTTTGGGCTCGGACGATGACGGAGACTCAACTGCGCCATCGCGAACAGGGGGCAGACCACCCTGGCAGGTAAGTCATCAAACCGCCCTGTTAAGGGATACCCGGCGGGACCAAGCTATACTCGATTTTGGAACCGTCTGTCGTGAAGGAGAAGCTTACATACCCCCGGAGTGCTGACCGCACGGTAGGATTTAGCGATCGGAAATCAGTTCCGAAGCGTGATTTTGGGACACATCTGGTCTGGAGTTAAGGACAATCGACCAGGTAACCAAACGATTCTCTCCCACCTGGTCTACACTATGTTTGCACCCTCTTTCCTTTCTCAATGCTGCCCGTCATACCAGGAAGCCCGTGGTCTACCGCGCAATCGGCCCGAGATACTCGA
Source organism: Tieghemiomyces parasiticus (assembly GCA_027575765.1). NCBI lineage: Eukaryota > Fungi > Kickxellomycota > Dimargaritomycetes > Dimargaritales > Dimargaritaceae > Tieghemiomyces > Tieghemiomyces parasiticus. The sequence goes on along the minus strand of JANBPT010000032.1, from coordinate 100,472 downwards.
CGAGGAAGACTGGTCAGAGTGAATATCTACATAAATTTGTGAATACGCCAATGGGCACGTAAGCGCGGATTTATAATGGGAGAGGAAGTCTAACCGACTGTCGTCAGCTGAGACCAGCCTAGTGAGGTCTGCCAGTTCTAGATTTACGACACAAGGTTGGACAGTGCCAGCGGAAGCATGACCCAGGCTGAGAAACATGACAAGCACAGTCCCACTAAAAAAAGCGGAGCCGCGACTTCCACGGTGACGACTATTCGCACGGACGTTGGTCGGCACCAAACGGCTGGATAGCTCTACTCGGCTTGGCAGCGCTCGCAAGGACGAGCTGTGTGAGGTAAGGACTTGGTTGGGTGCGGATGGAACTAACCCTTCACCTAATCTCTCTTCGGGTCCTTACCAAGCACCAGTATTTCTAAATGCAATCCAGCCTAGAGCTCATTGTTCACAGTGTGAACCGACTGATAAGGACGGCCACTGCGAACAATCGGGTGGGAGCTCAGCCTGAGTGGTCATTATCGACTGTTGGGCTGGTCTACAGTCTGTGTTCCCGCCTGGCAGGTGACAACGGCCGCCACAATATTATAGTGCCAAGCCTGCCCGGTGGCCTTTACACCACCCTGTCACCTTCTGCCCGCCCCCCCCGAACACGGGTCCTCGCAACTCTCTTTAAGGTATACAACCTCAACCCTCATTCCAATACTTCACCGAGCTATTCGCCTCCCTCCCCCTTGTCCGCATTCCCCGCTGGGCATTATCTACCCAAGGTTACCATGACCTCGCTTACACCCTCAGACCGGTTGGCTGCCCGGGTATTGGATGACCCGCACCTCCTGGAGCGTATTTTGGGATATCTGGACCGCCCGCAGCTCCTGCGTTGCTGCCTGGTCAACCGGGCTTGGTTTACTCCGGCCGCTGCGCACGTCTACCATACGCTACACTTTGGGCCGTCCGGATACTCTGCCCTAAACGCCTGGTTAAAGTTCATTATCACCCTTCCCCGGCTCCGACCGGAGGTACGGAAGCTCCCGCGCCGCCTTGTGCTGACCGACCCAAGTGGTGGGGGCCTACCGTTGTATTACACACCCGACCCGCTCTGGTTGCGTCAAATACTCGTCTTACTGCCCAACCTCGACGTGCTCCTCTTACACCGGTGCGACCACCTGCAAAGTGCCAACCTACGCGCGCTCGAGGAGAAGGCGGGCACCTGTACTGGGCCGACACTGGCGCGTAACGGCTCCTACCCCCCTTTTCCACGCGCGGTGGTGCCCAACCGGGTTGCCACGCTGGTACTCACCCATCACGACAACATTGGGCGTGCCGACATTGCCCGTCTTCCAGATCTGTTCTCTAATCTGGTCCGACTGGACCTCACGGGCACGCATGGCGTCACTGACGAGTCGCTGGGGCTCCTGGCCGACCGGTGTACGAATCTACGGGACCTAGCCGTAGGTCATACACGCCGGGTAACCGACACAGGCTTGCTGACGCTCGCCAAGATGCGTCGCAGTCAACTTCAGGTGCTACGCTTGGTGGCCGTCCATGCCATCACCGACGCCGGCCTGGTCCACCTTACACGATTTTGCACGCAGCTCCGCGTGCTGGTGCTGCGTGGGTGCCCGAAGCTGACTTCGTCCGGGCTCCTACGGGCCCTCCAGTTCTCCCCGAGCCGTGGGGGGCACCTGCGCCACCTCGATGTGACCCATTGCCTCTCCTTGCGGTGGGATTCTGCCCTATGGTCATGGTTGGCACACTACGGCGTGAACCTGTCGTCTCTCGCCCTGTCGTACACTTTTCTACCCAGCGGATGGAGTGGCAGCGATAGACCGGAAGCCCTCGCCTGCTCCCGCGCCAAATACCCGCCCGCCCCAGCTCCTGTCACCGCCGCAGCTCGCCCGGCTCCTCCCTCCCTCTCCCCGGTGCATTGGCCAGCCCTAACACGCCTGCGAATCGATCTGGTGCCGGAGAAAAACGCTAATCTAGAAGCCATAACGGTGCTCGCTGGCCAGTTACATCGACTCCACCGGCTGGCACTGTGTGATATTAATAACTCCGAGGATGACGGGTCGAATTTTTACCATTATAGTCATAACGCCCACCGTATCGACCGGACCGGCCAGTTGTACGCCGACCTCTGGACACTCGCCGACAGCCGGCCAAAGCTGGAGATTACCCTAAACGGACATCGGGTCGGGCAGCTTTGACCTCTTTCTGTACTTATGCGCAATAAACACTCGGTTTTGTCCTAAGTGGGGATTGGCGGACGGCGCCGTCTGCGCGGGATACTTAGCTTTATTGCCACCCCGGGCCTCGTTGTCCCTATGGCTTGTTCTAGGCCGCTGTTCCTGTTATTACTCCCCCTCGTGCAAGAAAGAAGGCCGATGTTCCAGTCCAGATGTATTGCGTGTGATGAACTATTCCTCTTGGGGCGTTACTCTATTTGCAGATACAAGCGCACCTGTTCCGGGCTAATTGACGTTCTGGGCTCTTCCGCCTTTTTGCACACAAAAACATACAAACTAATCCACTATTGTTCAGGCTACGACCTCCTTGAACTCAATCGCCAATTTGGCGAATCCGTACACAATACTAACGAGCATGATTTGCTCAGGGCCTAGGTCCTACCAGAGTAGAGCTACGACAGACAGACGAACTTCTGGCCCGGGGAAGCGATGATCCACCTACCATAGCGTTGGTAAATAGTGGTCAGCACTGGCGGGTCCAAGTAGGCAGTATATCGGCAGGAGTTGACCGGTTTATGCTATTACTAAATACCATTTGCTGGCTTAAGGGTAAAGAGGAGAGGGTGAGCTATGAAGGAAAAGGCTAAGGGACGGGTAGGCTACAAGGTTTAACCGAGTGCTACGATATACCAAACCATACTGGGGGACGTCGCAAGGCGCTAGCCGCAGCAATCGGACTGTCTCAAGAGCGACCCCCTAAGTCATCGCTGATACGACCAAAGCGTTGTAAAAATTAATGGACGTCGGCAACCCACAGTCTGCGTCCGCCACTCGGATGGGCTTTTCGTTTTCTTTTTGTCTCGTTTGCCGTTTGGAAGCCAAAGTACAGAGGAAGGAGATAGGGTGGGGCTTCCTGTAACAAGACGTCGCACCGTAGGCCTCTTTTTATTATGACAGACCTACTGCAGTACTGGTACAGTTACACCTCCGAACGCAACCGCAAAGGACGACCCCCCACAGTTGTGGTCCGAAATTCTGAGTACAGAAAAGCGTCCAGTCCGATCCATCCTCCGGTTTTCTGCTGCGTAGAGAGGAGGGACTGGGAGAGAGAGCACTCCCGAAGTAACACTGTCAAACCTGTCCGTCAATTCTTCGCACCGCCATAGAGTACCTACGGTTACGCAAGTCGTGCCTCGATTGGAAACGCAAGCCTCATGGCACCACTCGATGCCGCCCACCTCACCATGGCATACCAGCAGTACCCTCGACTAGGTCCCTGTTGACGTCCCTCTCAAAGTTGACTCTTTTCCAATACCGGCTGTGGGGTACGCTGCACCCACGGCCCATATTTAACTCTGCCAATATGGTCACCCCAGCCCACCCCAGCTGCTTTCGAGCATCTTCACCACACCCTGCTTCCAACCAACCTATTCAACCGTTTATATTGCCTCTCATCTGCTGTTTCTACTGCAGATAAACTACACCCCCCTGCCTCCGTCTACTCTACACTTCTCTCCACTCGACTCTACCATGATTGCCTATATTGGTCAAACTTCCTTCCGCCTTACGCTGGCGATGCTATGCATGGCCTATTCGACGATGGGGGCTCCAGTGACGGACAATATGAAGGGCTCCCGATTACCGCTCGTTGGCATGCAGCCTAATCCATGGCTGGTTCAACAGGGAACCTCGCTCACTGCGACACCAGACTCTGCCCCCTTCCAACCGGTGTACGAAGCTGACGACGGCCGGTCGCTACAGCCGCCCGGAATGTCCACGCACCTCCCCCATAGCCCCTCCTTCTCGAAACTCAATGAATGGGACACTTGGCCGGAGTTTGACCCCGCCGTACGTGAAATACTGCTCTCGGGCGGCGAAGCAACTCAACACGCGCCAGGTGCACCTCCAGTCGACCAGTGGAGCGTACTCCAGACCAGCCCCGAACCAAATGATCGCCACCGTCCACTGTTCCCCTACGAGATGGATATATGGTCGACATTGGACCCAGCCATACAAAAGATACTGGCCCCGGACGGTAAAGCACCTCAGCCCGATCTCCTGGACACACGCTCGGGCGACCAATCGGACGGCAGTCGTAAACACAACCCTAGTGTTGGCCCCTCGAAGCGCCCAAGCAACCAGGATGCCATACATGACCCTAACTCGACCCCTAGCCATCGTCCCGACCAGTTCCCCTTGGCGTTAGGGTCTAGTGACACACAGGCCATCCCGTCGATCAGACCCTTGCCGGCACAGTTCCTATTAAGTAATACGCTGTCGGAGTTCGTCACCGACCAATTCAACAGATTTCCCAATGCTGTAGCTAAAGCGCAATCACCAACTGACTTTAAGATGAGACTCCTTGACAAGGTTACTTATGTAAGTAATACTTGTGCACAGACTATCGCTGCCCGGGCCAGTTCTTCACACCCACCGAGCCAACCATTCACTGCCGCCCAATCTGACAAAAAACTCAGCTCAGGTACTCCATTGGCAGCTATCAGGGATCTCAATTATAAGTTTAAGGTGGGCCTCCCTTCCGATAAGCATTTGACAAAGCGGCCCAATCCATCCCTCATGACGAATTTACCCGGTGACGATTATATTCTGCTGGCCGGTCAACCGTTGCAGGAGTCCGATGAGAAAATAAGTATCGTCTTTCCGTACGAGTTTCATACCGATGGTAGCTTTGTGTTGAACTGTGATGCCTTCGCTCGCCATATGGCACGCTTAGACAGCAATGTACGATACAGAACGTTTACAATGGACCAGAACCAGCAAATGATTATTGGGAAGAATATACAGTCCCTTGTGTCCCAGAATCGCCTGTCGCATTCCCTCTACGCTTACGAATTTAGCCTCGAGGAAATCAGGAAGCTGTTCGCCACTCGATATTCACGCTGGTCCCTTCATGACTGACCATCTGGTATGCCCACCAAAAAATTCGAGTTAGAATATGTAGAGTAATGTCAACACTGGTGTATGTAAATGTGAGGTGCCTCGGGTATGACCTGATTGTAATGCCCATAATTGCGCCCAACGTTTTTCGCCCTATCTCCTAAGGTGCAAAGGATAATAATGATACTGACGGTGCCGAAACAAAAATCAGGAAATCCCAAGTCCCTTTTCCGTGGTCGACGGAACTTGTATTACCATTCTTTCCTCCGTTTTTCCTCTACTCGTTGTACCCCGTACGTTTCCTCCACTTCTCATTTTACCATTGATTGCTTTACCTCTACCCTATAATTCGCAGACTCGTGGTCCTTGGGCCTAATCCTTTGCCAATTGGCACCACCATTAGTCACTTGTTCCCCTTTTCCACCTTAACCATACAAAAGACACCCAGCAACATTGATAACTTTAGAGGCCCCCAGTCCCTCTGGGATTCTCCTCCATAATTCTCTTATACTTCCCCTGTGGTCGATTGAAATTCCTTACCAATGTCAATCTCATTTGATCATTGGTTGATGCCACGTCTAAACCTCCGCGCACCCCATGCCATAGCTTGATCCCGAACAATGATGGCCTACCTATTTGGTAGTCTGCATTAGCCAGGCTTCACGCTTCTATCCATATCTATTATCCCCCCTCCTTTCTTTACCTACTCTCCATTTATCCTTTCCGATAGGTACTCAATCTTCCGGATCCTTGAAGATGCCTTCCTCACTGGTGCCGCCGCCTCTTACCTTTCTAGGATCCTCTCTTTTCTTTACCCTTTCTTTGGTGGCTACCTAGCCGCCCTTCTATTCATGCCGGCTCCCGGCCCTGTCACTGCCTGTCGTCCTCGATTCCCCTAGTCCAGACTGGCTAGTTACTTGATTAATGCTGACCATCATTCAAGTATAAAAGACCTAACGGTCGCCATACAATAAACGACAGCTAATATCCTAACAATCCCCAATCCCCGTTTTAAGCTTTAACCTTGTTTAGTGTTTTAGTAAGTATACACTTACCACATCCCCATTGTACCATTTGGTACTGTGTATCACTTGGTTATCTCTTGTAGCTAACCCTTCCCTTAGCCTTAAGCCAACCCATAAGTTGTGTAGTAATCAAATAGATTAGTCCAACCCCCCTGCCAAAGTATTACCTGATTGGACCCATTTAGGTTGACCACCATTTATCAACGCTACACCCATATTCGAATTCCTTTGCCCCATCTTCTGGCTCTTCATAAAACGTCTTCCGATCTAAACAGCACAACTTTATGGGGCACCTATATAGCGAGAGAGATAACAATTAACTGAAAAATCTGACTAGTTCATGAACGTCAGGCTGCGCCTTTCAAAGTAAAGCTTACCATACTACTGGTGAGCTACATATAATAATGTCTATTCTTAAATGACGGATTTGGTATCTGACCCATACCTGTGGCTTAAAGATTTGTTAACGTATGACAATCATAATAACTAGCTCTTAGCCAGACGTATTCTGGTGGACCCGTGAGTTAGTGGGTGTAATGCTGTCCAAAAGGGTATTCCTAGGCCATCGTGCAGCATGGAAAGAATCCGCTAGTACTATCCCTGAGGGTAAGCTCATACCGTTTGAACGGTGAGGTCGTAGAGGTGTTGGCTGGTTAGACCTGTGGATGAGTACCTTCGAGCTCCTATAGTTAAACAGCACCATTGGTACATCCCAACGTCAATAACATCCAGCTGCAGATATACCTATATGAGCCGTAGAATTAAAAGAAGTCGGGATTACTTTTGTCAAAGAGTACACACATGGTTACGCTCTTAACTCGGCTAAATAGGTCAAAGGCATGCCTAATTGAAAACGTCCTGACGATCTGACTCGGCACTGTACTAAGCACCATGCCCGGATGGGCTGCTGAAATAAAGCCTTTTGATGGATACCACCATATGCTCTGATTATATACATAGCCTTATCTGCATGTTTCCATTTATTAAGCTAGAGGTTTAACTTACACTATTGGAATTACTCCGATCTAAAACCCTTGCTTGGTCAAAAATTCGAGCACTTCCACACGGCGATTTCCCTTGACCCAGATATGGCCGTTCGTCTTGCGTAGGGTGATATCCTGGGTTCCGAGGCCCTCCTTCAGGTCGCTCATGAGAGCCTCACGGTCGCCAAAGACCCGCCGAATGATTGTCAGGTGACGGGTGCGGCCATTGCGATAGTCTGTGTACACTGGTAAGGACTGGTTGATTGTGCGCTTGACCTGGTAAGGGAGGTGGGACGTGGCATCTATAATTGTGGCCGGGCGGGATATTATGAGGTGCGAATTAAGGTGGAGGAGGAGGGGGGGTGGTAATCGGAGCATCTTCGTTAGCCGTCCACAACAGCGGTAGAAAATATGTCTTGACTTCGGGGTTGTAAGAACCAGTCATGCATTCGTTCGCCTGGGGGGGGTGCTTACCTGATGGAGATTTCACGGTTGCGGCGCCCGTAACCGTGTCGGTTAACAGAGTGGGTTGAGAAACCGGAGAAATGGTCTCTGTCGCAGGGGTGGTAGAGGTAGCCGTCGTAAGGCCGCGCAGCATCTGCCCTGACCAAGTGCGCGCGGACTGGACCAAGCGGCCACCATGGCAAAGGAGGGACGACATGGTGTGTTTACAGGTAAGGGAAACAAAGTGCAATGTGCGCGATAGTCAATAAAATGAAGGGAAAAGACACAACGATCAGGACATGGAATCCATCACGCTAGAGCCAGGTGGATTCTTCCATGCCGCAGATCGATCCAGACCAAGATTCAACTGCTGTCCTACCAATATGGGATGGCCATATAGTCACGTGATAATATAGCGCAGTATGCGTGTGAGGGACGTGTGATGGTTGGTTGAGCGAACCACATGCTTAAGGCTCTAGGCCCGATACAGAATTACAACATTGCCCCCCCCCCACCACAGATTTGACATAACATGGCTATTAGCCACAAACACGAAGTACGGGCTTGACTGTTTGACTACTAGTGACCAGAACTCAAAGCTCGGCTAAGAACCAAATTGATTAGACTATTTATAGATTTTTTTAACTGCCAACCCTAGATTCATGAGGTCCGAGAGTTTGGGCTAGGATACCATCACCCTCCCTCAGGCCGACTGTTCCGTTTCAGGGCAATGCATCTTCCTCAATATTGACCTCAGTATCCATTCCCATATATGAATGTAGTAGGAAGTCATAATCAATAGGTGTATCGTTACAGGCCTGGTATACATGTAGTGGTAGGAGCAGGCGCGGGGGCTGGTGCTGGCCAGATGGCAAATCGCTTATCTCTGCAGGATCAGGGAGCTGTTGCCGGCATGCGTCAGCACTCCTGGCGATCAGTCGGCTGAGGAAGTTCGCGACGGCCTGCATAGGAAAACATCCGGGAAACGGGTATAGGGTGAATGTGCTGGTAAGTATTAACCACGGGGAACAAGTCGGAAACCACTGCGTATACCAAAGGTGTTGGTACCCCGTCCGATGATAGCGAATCAGTGACTTACCACGGCGAGGGGAGAATTCATGTTAGCTAGCGCACTGGGAGTGACTAGAGTGGGTAATGACTCGGGCGGCACTTTTTCCGCGAGCTTCTCGACACTGTCTGAAACCTGGGCAGTTGATTCAGGCGGATTGGCCGGTCCAACCTCGGCGGAGGCCCCGGCTTGCGCCTCCGCTGGGACGCCGGGAAGCCCAAGCACACGAACGGTGGACCAGATGTAATCGCTGAAGGTGGCATGTAATAAAAACGGAAGGTAGGCTATCTCTTGGGGCACAGCTCCTGATGTTAACCAGGCCGCGTCCAAGGAGTCCTCGCCGCCGGCCACCAACTTCGAGATGGCTCCAGTCTGAAAGAGACATCGCTCCAGCGTGGTCAGTGCGGATGAAGGCACGTCGGCATAGTACCGGAGTACATCCGTCAGACACGCACGTCCGAGGTAGGCACGCAGGAGTCGCTGGAGGGTTGGTTGGCTACGGATTGTCGCAGCGAGGTGGGCCAGGACTGGCGCTTGGGCGTCGTCCCCGCCCGATAAGGATAAGGCCGTTTCCGCGGCTCCGGACGGCCCAGGGGTGCCGTTGTTCTTCATCGAGTCACCATTTAATTCCGCCACTGATTGGCAGTGCCTCGTCAGTGAAGCTGCGGGTGTCAGTGAATGCGGAATACCCTCAGGCGTCACCAAAGACCGACCGTACCACTCGTACCACTCGCTGTCGCGGGCGACCTGGCCAACTTTGTAAGGCGGCGGCTGCGCCCGGGGAAACAAGCGGGAGATATCGACACAACCCCGGCTCCGCAGGTGCTCACCCAGGCGGTCGACTGTTATGGCTATACCGCAGAGCCGACAGTGCCTGTAGAGAATCGGCTGGGACTCCACGTAATCCACGTCGACCACGTCATTGTCGTCTTCAACTGGGGCTTGTATATCCGTAAGGTGTGTCACAACCGTGCCGTCAGCACGGTAGGTCAAGTCCGTACTGGGCCACGCGGAGCTTTTTGGTCCACCTGGGTGTGACGGCGGTAACGGCCCGCGAGGAGCATCGGCGCGCTCGCGGGCCGTGGGCTGTACAGCTCCCGGTTCATCCTCTCGGGCCCGCCGCAGGAGTTCGGGGACGGTGACCACAGCCCCGGGAGGCGCAAGGGTCGGCACCAGCCCGGCAATCCGACACCACCGGAGAATGGTACCCGTACTGATATCCGAGACGCACTGGCGCTGGTCCTCCTCGATACGCTGGTGTTTACGATGGTGCCGTCGGTTGAGCCGGAACACGGTGGGTCGTAGGTCCTCCGATTCAGCAACGGTTCCCGATGGGGCCAGCGGTGACGGCGGGTGCAGATCAGAGGGTTGTTTAGGGTCAGGGACCATGGCCGGCGGAACCTGTTCGGCCAAGGCAGAGGGCTGCGTGGGGACCTCCGCCGTCGCTAGCTCGGGAAGATGGGCCACATTTTCCTCCAACCCAGATCCGTCTGGCCGCGCCCGAAAGAGCGCCGCGTACTTGATAGGTTTCCGCCTGGTCAATTTCGGCTGCCATGCACTTTGGCGGAGGAACTCACGGATACAGCGTGCCCGCCGCCATTCCACGGCTTTGCGCTTTCCGAGGGACCACCTCCAGTACTGAGCCTCGTCCTCGGCTGTGGTGTACGGGAGACGAAGTGGGTAGTCCATTTCCCAGCGGGAGCGGGCGGCCGGCGCCAGAATGACCGGGTACCAGTCGGCGGCCACCCAGAGCCAAGGGTATACCATGGTGGGTAGGCCCAGTGGGGAAAACGGATCCGGCGGGGCTAGCGATCTGGTTGGTCGGGGCCGCGCAGGCAAAGCGGCGGTCTCTCGCTGAAATGGTGCGTTAACAGCTACGGGCGCAAACACGGTGTTACGGTCGAGTTCTAAATCTATAATCTGCTCCCTACCGGGCACCTGCCGCCCCGACAGGGACTTGTCCAGGTCAAGGTTGTGGATGAGGTCCACGGGCTTGTTGCGTGGGTCCACAAAGTAAAGTTTCAGCTTGAGTGGGAATTCACCCCACCCGTACCGGGTCAGTTGAAATTTGGGTCCCGTCAGGTCGACCACATCGTGCGGTCGGTAGCTCGGATGTAGAAACACTTGGATACGGGACACAAAGGTGCTGAGCGGGTCGTGACCCCCGGGTGTGGTGACGTAGATCATCCAGCGGTAGCCACAGTCCTGGTGCGCCGCCGGCCGCTGAGAGGGTGCAAGGTACTTGGACACATTGCCCACCAGGACACGTTTGGCCAGGTAGAAGCGTGACTCACCGTGGCGGATCTGACCCCGGCCTTGGAACTGCGGTAGTGGGACCCAGGCCGGGGCTGCCGGGACTAGTGCAGATAGCGTCGGATGAATCAGAGGTGGGCAGTGTGATGGCAGGGTAAGTAAACGGGTACCAGGTATTAATACGGTTGAACGGTTTTAAGAAATCGCAATATCGCAGGTGAAGGGGAGGGGGCACATTGTTGGTCATCTAAACAACATAATCGTGGCCGAATAAAGCCTACCTGTCGGAATCTGCCGCCGGTCCTCGGTGAGCCGGTCCAATTCGTCCAGGTCAGCATCCGTGTCGTGCGCTGGGGATGACGGCGCCACGAGGCCGTTACTGGGAAGGTGCTCATGGGTTCCGTGGCCGGAGGTCAGATGGGGGGACTTGTATGGTAAATCCACGCCATTGCACTCTGAAGTCGAGGGAACAGGCCGGGACGGGGTCACATCAGCGTCGCTGCCCGATCCTAGGTCCACGTCCTCCTCGTATACCTTAATACTGGGTTTCTGGTTGAGGAAGTCTAAGGTTGACGAGAGCTGCGACCGCTGGCTCTCGTTCAGCGCGGCACTGTTGTGGAACCAAGAGGAACGTAAGGGTGAGGGTTGTGGGTGCACTGCGGGTTAGAGGGTGGGTATCATTGTGTAAGGGATTCAATTGGTCATTGTTATGGTAACCAAGCAGTGGCACATTATGGGGCATGGGCGGGGGGCACTGGATCTCTGTGTCTTTCTGGACAGCGCATTTTTAGGTTTAGCACACACCTGTTTAGCAAGGCGGAGGAGCGTGACTGGCCCGTCGGGAGGGCGGCAGGTACAGCAAAGTTGGCGGAGGCCGCCAGCCAGTTGGGTTTGAGCGTGTCAATATTGACCTCAATACCGGCTCCGATCGTGGCCGGGTCGTAGGGGATCCCGCACAACCGCACGGCTTCTTCGTGGCTGGCATACTGGGCGTCGTGGGAGATCCGACTGTGGTTGAGGAATCCCTGAAGGTTGATGAAGTGGTACCGTTGGCACAGGGGACAAACGATTTGAGCTTCACTACCGTCAGCTCGTCGGATCACCAGGATGTGATTGCCGGGATCTTTGCGCGTCCGCTTAGCCGGTCGTTCGGGCCGCAAATGGGCTGTGATGATCGGTCGCGTCGGCCTGGCGGACGACGTGTGGGCCGGGGCCGCAGGTGCCTTCTGGAGTGCGGCGTACGGTGCCGGAACGGAACCTAGAATGACATGGTCGGAATCCAGGATTGATGATTGAGACGGGAAGTTAGGCCGGACCAATGTGGGATCAAATGGGGCTCTCTAATGACGGCGGCCCTGCATACTAGCTGATATGACGTATCCCTAGATACTCACTTACCGTCTTTAGCCCAGGCGTCCAGCTCTTCGAGGGACCGCCGGCCACGGGCCAGCTCCTCCTGAATAGTCAGGATCTCGCGCTGCTTCAGATGGATCTCCAGGTCGAACTGGTAATTCAATATCCGATCCACCTCATTGCGGGTTGCCGGGTCCCAGGACGTCCTCACGGCCGGGGAGCTGCTGGTAGACCGAGTGGGCGTGTCTGCATGGCGTAGCCCGCATAATCAAGAAGGCGGGAGGGGGGCGAGAGATAAAAAAAACCAAAGATATTGTCAATAGTCCGGCTAGACCAGAGGTTCAGTAGGGCCCATTGAGGGTATTCAGCTGGACCGCGAGCCTTATGTGAGACAACGCGGGTCGCGACGCCGCGCCTCGGCCGCGTCAGTGAGCCTATGGTTGCGTACTGTTGATAGCCCATGTTAGCCAGGGCATCGCCTCCCAACTTACGAAGCCTGGCGGGTGGTGTTAGTCGGTCGGCCATGGTGCTTGCCAATGCCGTCGCGAGTGCGAGGTTTAAGTGTTAGAGAGTGGTAGCGGCGAGAGGAGAGGGTACCGGTCAGAATCCTAATGAGTTGGGAAAGGGTATAAATGAACGCAGTGGACTTTGACAAGCGACCGCATGGGGGGGTGCAAACGTGGAAGGCGAGCGGGCCTATGCTCTAGTCGGGAAGGAACCCTAAATAGAGCGTTGCTGTCCGCGAGGCGAAAAGTCTGGGTAGGTTAATATGTGCCTCCTGTGGCTGGACGCGCCAGGCCAAAAATTGCCGTGAGGGCGGCCTCAATTCCTATCACTGCGATTGGCTGCGCACTAGGCCATACTGGCCAAGAGGAGTGGAAGAAACTAAGTTGGCCAAGCGGACCAGCTACCGAAAAAAACCTGGCCGTTGAAATTCAAGCCTTACGGGGATGGTGTAGCGTATTTTCGAAAACCTCCACAAGGACGGCATTCGGCCCTGTAACTTTTATAGATACCTTCGGCAGCGCCGCCTTGATGATTACGTCGAAGAGGGACTGGGTCGGCTGGTGGCTAGCCAACTTATGAAATTATCAGTTAGAGTTCGTACTGATGGCAGACTTTCTCAGCTCTCTGGATGGCCCTCCGGGTGCAGCAAGGAGGTTGGGATAGAGAATTGTTGCACTGAAGTCCATGAATGAAAGTCGTGGCAATGGTCCGCAAGGTATTGGCACCAGCGAGCCTAATTGTACAACGGCTCTTAGACAATGTATGTAGCTGAACCCGTGGACCCACAATGTGAGATCCTAGCCAGGTAACGCGGGTTAGACACCAGGCCGCCGGGTGGGAGCATGCCACTCCCACAAGGTTGATATTACCATGCCTGCTACGCGGTTCAGTCCACATTAGACCACGCGATCTTTGAGAATCTCACCCCTGCGGAGCCACTGGTTTGATCACCATTGCCTATTGCCTTTGTAGGCCCATTCACAAGCTCTGATCCCGGCAGTATCTGCCTCTTGCACTTTTCTCTCGCCGATCTCTGCCCTTCGCACTCGTTTTCTTCTTCAACCGATCCCCTACAGCATGAACTTCCTCACTCGGTCAATTCTTTCACCCGCTCGATTCCGACGGCAGGCCGGAATGGGCCGTGGTCTCGAGGAGTTCTTTCAGGGAAACAAGTCCCTACCCCTTGAGAAGGAGCCGACAGGTAAGTGAGCCAGCGTTTCCGCCAGTGGAGCCCTAGCCGCTCAAAGGCAGGAACCTTGACCGCTGGCCTGACATGGACATCATTAGCTAGGACACTAATCAATTGCCGTACGTAAACTAACTGGCTTGACGACATCGTTTCCCACCCCCATTTCTTCCAGGCCGCGCCTGGAAGGCCTCGGACCTTCGCAACAAGAGCTTCGAGGACCTGCAGAAGCTGTGGATTGTGCTGCTGAAGGAGCGTAACCTCCTAGCCACTCAGGAAGAGGAAGCCAAGCTATTCAAGGTGTCGCCCGAACACTTTAACAACAAGAGCCGTGTCATTAAGGTAGGGGTTATCAGACTGCTTGGCCATTCGGCAACAGTGCATTTTCCGACAGGACAATAGGTTGGTAGACTTTAGTCAATGTGTCTTGTCTACCGACGCTGTTGCGATCACCCAGTACTTCGGGATCGACTGAGGCTAACCCTGTTTTGAATGGCACCATCGTCCCCATCTCACCCGCGTTCGCTAACCACAACTCAGTGCAAGAAGTCAATGGCCCGCATCAAGACGGTGCTATCCGAGCGTCACGAGGCCTACGTTGAAGCCCATAAAAAGGCCGCCGGAGCACCTTCGCTACCCTCGACAGAAGGTCCGCTCGGATCGTGATTGATTGATTGGTTTGCAGGCCGCTGGCCGATCGCGCTCTAGACGAAATCGTTGAGGTGACAGTTTCTTTGAAATGACCGTTGTAATTCAAACTATAAAACCCATTTCTTAGGGTGTAAAAGGAGGGGAGGGAGGGTCAATCATACTTACCAGCCGGGACCTGACAGACTGAGAAGCATGGGCCTTGGTGCGCAGGAAGACGGTAGGGAGGGGGGGTGTGAGGGAGTCATTCCGAGTAAATTCGATAGCATTCCACTGTCGCCTTCCGGAATTTAAAAGCCTGACCGTATAGAAAGTATCTTGGCATTCGAGAAACTTACCAAAATCATTTGCCGCCTTGGGACCTCGGGGTGGGAGCAAGGCCGTTAGATTTTCGCCAATCTGAGGACATAGATTGAACCACAGGGAGATCAAGCTTATAAAGCGTAGCTATGGGCCACGGCCACAACAGCGACCCTGGCCAGCGTTGGCCTAATACGCCACGAGCAAGGTTACCGTCCATGTTGCATGCTCGAAGCCTTTAAGCCTATCTAATCAAAATAAAGAAACCATCGGTCACAATCATCACCAGCACATCCATGGGTAGAATTGACCACATCTGAGGACCCGTTACCAGAATAATAAACTTGTATTCGCTTGGCTACCCAACCCAGGGGTAAGGCGAAGGTGATGGTTGCCATTCCAAGGCACCGGAAAAGGTGCAAGTAGTGGTTGGCCGAGCTTCGGGATATCTTGTTACGGGACGCGCACGCGTTGGTACACAGGCTATCCCCTCCCCACCCGGTCAGGGTCCCGTTGACCAGGGAGGTCCGCCGACCCTGAAGTAGCAGGACCCTGTACCTCGACAGGCCACCCACGGTCACTTGTACCGGCACTGTGCTTCACATCACAACGCACCAAAGGTTGTAGCCGTTTTCTGGACATAATGAACTTGTCAACTACTGACCAGCCTTCCTACGGCCGGGTTTAACTGTCTACTATTTTACATCACATTGCCAAGGGGGTTAAAGCTTACTGACTAGCGGGTGCCCGGCCTGATGACGTCCTGTATAGATAGCTGCGTTGTCTTTATGGGAGCTTGGCTTACCCTACGTCGGGCCCCAATACTACTGACCCCTTTTCGTGTTGTACGGGTGGGGGGGGGGGGTTCCGGTGGTGGCATCCGCCAGGTACCCCGAATTTTGACTGCGGTGGGAGTGAGGCTCGCCCGCACTCTACTCACTCACCCCTCGTCCTCATCATTCGACTGGAAACTCCACTTTAGGTTCACTCGGTACCCCAGGCTAGGAAGCGGAGTATAGTTGGCCAAGGGAGGGGGGCTTCAAGCTGACTGACGTTAGGGTAGAAGTAATCAGAGGAGAACCTTAAAGAATAAGCCTAATCATTATCCTATTCCGAGGACGTGCACGATAGACCGTACAGGATGGACCGGCGTGTAGTAGATTTGACAAGCATCAACCCGATGAAGTTCACGGGCTCTTCGGTAAGCTACCGTTACTGTTTATGAGCTGAGAGTTTAAACAGCGGCCCCGCCTGACCCGCTACCCCGGTGATGCCGCCATTGGAGGTCTAGGCACAGCGTTGACTCGTCACGGGTGGCGACGATGAGACAGGGGCCAACCCCAATCAGTCCGCCCGACAGTGAATGAGGCAGACCCTTTTTATTATCCTCGCCTGCCGACCTGGTCGACTGGTTGCTGCCCGCCTACTTCTGTCGGTAGGCAACCGGATCCCAACGCGCCGTGTTGTCATAATGACCTGACTAGTGCACCTTTTAGCGCGTCCTGGCCCGCCACCGCCCCTGGTCGAAACCCGTACCCTGCAGGATGCGCACTGGTCTTTAAGGGTCAATCCAGCCGGCTGAGGTCCGGAGTACGAGATGAGTTGTACCCGAGAGCCCGGACGGCCGGCCCGCTTGCAAGTCACCGGCCACCTTCCCCGCCTTTTCCCATCAGTTTCGGTGACCCCGCCGTCTGCTCACGCGTACCCGACCAGGGCTCCCCCGTAACGCCACCTGACTCTAGCCATCACGTTATTGGGCCCATCAGGCCGCTTTAGAAACACCCTGCAGCCACAGATGATTCAACCGGTCACCAGTTCGGCCGACTCGACTATTGACACAGTGCAAGGTTGCTAGCTGCCGTTAAGCTACGAAGGGTGACAAGATAGCCGCCGCCAAACATCTGCAGCTTCTAATCAGGCAGCTACACCAGATGTGGTATGGCCTTTCATCGGCCGTCTTTTTTTCCTCTTGTTTCAAGGAGACTGACAGTACTTCTTGTTTGTATTCAGTGGTTGCCCCTTGGTCGGCCCGCAGTGTGGCGCCCAGAAAAACAGGGACAGCCAAGGGATCTGACCTCATCCAATTGCTACATCGTCGTGGTCTGCTCACCAGATCGCCCGCCTTATTCCAAGGCTGGCCCTGTGGTCACAAGGGCATTTGCTTCTGCCCGAGTTCTTTACCCACTTATGGACGCGCGCGCGCATGCCGGTTTGGAGAGCGGGGGCCGCTCGTACCTGGATATAGCTGGCGAAGAAGAGAAAGGGGGCGAAGGAGGCGCTGGGCCCACGTCCTCGGAGCACTTCACCCTGTCGTCAGGGACATCGCACTTCCTCCCGTTTTCTCTCTCCGCGCCGCCACCCTAACCCTCCCACTCACTAGCCTCACTCCCGCCCTCTTCCTCCCTCGTCCCTCATGACATTCGGCCAGCACCAAGGTGACTGAATGGGATTTGGGCTGCCCTGCATATCTGTGGCGTGTGTCGTTCCAAACAGTAGTACTGATTCCGTATTTATTATTGACCTATCCGCCCACCCGCCCGCCCTCTTCCCCTCGCACACCAACCTTCTCATTTGCCCCCCCCCCTCGTGCCACGATCAGTTTTACCATGTGCAGTTTCGACTGACTTTGACTTACCGCTTACCCGCCACTCCTTGCTGAATCTCAGTGCGTTTTGTAAAGGCCAGTTGAGTCTACCTACCTTTCCTCCGCTTTACGACCCGCACCACTATCTAAGCGTACGCTGTGAGCAGACCGGAATTTTCACCAATCTGCGCCTGTAACGCCTCGTTGTCACGCATTGGCACCTCTTTCCAGCGGCCACCTTCCTGCTCCCAATACTCGGCGCGCGACCTCTTGCTGGCAGACCTCCGCCTTATTTGCACGCTACCCATTGTGGCCGCAGTCCACGTTGTCTTTCGAAAAGCTTACCCTGCCGACTTGGCTTCGGTTAATTCCGCATTGCCTGCCCCACAATACCCAGTCCCGCGGCTCCTTCCGACATTTACACTCGGTTCTAACGAGTTTCGTTTCGTTTTGGGCTGCATACCTTCGAGGTTTACTTCACACATTTTCCCGTCCAGTCCGACAGTCGGTACCCACAGGCTTTTCCCAATAATTCGACCTCGACAGAGCTAGCCGGTCATGTTGTCACACATACGCACCTTCTTGTGCGAAGACGCTGCCAACAGTTACGAGGTCGCCGCTAAGACGCCTTGTCTCGACGAAATGGAGGAGGTAGGGCATCAGGGAAAAGTGTGGCCAGGTCGTCTGGCCTGGAAGGGCCTTATATTGCCAAGGGGCTTCTACGTCATTGAGGGCCCTCCCCCCTCCGTCACGATACTTTATAGATTTATGTGCTTAACCGTTCACCTTGCATCCACCAACCCTACCATTTGCCCAACCTACGCTAGAAATGGCCAGAAGACGTCGAGGATGCCTTTTTAGAAGGTACGCGGTAACCCCCACCATTTTATGCACATCTGCTTGGGATAAGCAGGCCATCTACAGGGTCTCATTACAGCTGATCAGTACTTATCCCCCTCCCACCTCGCCTCGCTCAATACCACACAGCCGTCGAGTACCTTAAGAGCGTCGGCCGGAGAAAGTTTTCCATCAACGGTAAACTCTGCGGTAAGTTTCCCCGTGACCTGTCCAGGGTTAGCTCACTTTCGTTCCTCTATGGCGCTTTATTGGGTCGTTAGGCATGTTTTCATTGTAATCAATGTCGCTAACTTGGGAACGCGCATACCCCTTTCTCTTCGATTATCTCCTTCGGGGCCTTAAGGCCGGAACGAGCTCATTTCGCGCTACGTGTTCAAAAAGACTCGCAAGTACCGCTCACGCAAGCAGGTATCGTCCCACATCCAGGTGTGGAAAAATAGCAAGAAGGTAAGCCATGGCAACAATAACGGCCCCGAGCAACTAGGTTTAATACAGCCCTTCCCCCGCCCAGCTATCATCACGGATTAATTGTCGCACCAGTCTTATAGCTAACCGATCTATTTCTCGTACCCTGCACATGAACATGCCATAGCCACCGTGCCGTACTGGAAAAGGTGGTAAGTCCACCAAATGATGCCACCCAGCGTAGACTTATATATGTCGGCCGTCTTGCCATCTAACCGCTTGCTACCCTCACGTACCTTTGCAATGACCTTGTACGTTCGAAATCGCATAGTACTAACGCCTGTCATTACTGTAAATGCCATCAACCGCCCCCGTCTGGCCAGACCCCATGGATAAGTCCAAATTCAGTTATTTTCAGACCTTGCTCCAGGAAAACCACAGCGCCACCGCCGACGGACGCTCGCTCCCCTCGTCGCCCTGCCAGCCGCAGGCCACGCCCTCGATGGAGGCCTCACTTTGCTCAAGCTACAATACGGACGCGCTCAGCAACCCGGCGTCTTTCGACCGCTTGCCCCTGTCCTTACTCGGTAATGAGTGGGCCCTTCTCCACCATCAACAGCAACAGCAACAACAGATACAGCCCATGTCACCAGTCCAGGGTTTGTCAGTGCTGTATCCAACGACCTTGGCGACCCCGGCCCCATCAGTTACCGAGGGATCAAGCGTTCCCAGTTCCCCGTCAGCCCTGCTACCGCCAAGCCAGGATAAAGTTGTCATCTGGCCCAATTACTTCGGTCTGTATCTTGAGGCCTTCTCCTACGCCACGATGGTAAGTATAGCAGGATCAAAGTTCTGATTTAGCGTTGCCTTCGCGAGCACATCGGCCTTAGCGTGCTTAGCCCACATTCGCAACCGAGCTAACTATTTCACTGCATCTTGTCACTTCCACCGTACTGTCACGACTGCGTTAGACATCGGAGCAGCGACACGTGGCCAAGATGCGTGAGGTTCACGCCACACTTTACCCACCGATCCCTGTCTCGGCCCTTTCCTACCATACACAGTGCTCATTGAGCCCACTCTTCCGCAAGGATATGCCACCCGTTGCCTACATGAAGGTGAGTCTTGGTCCGATAGCGTTGGTGCAAGCTCACGTCGTCCACCCTGCAAGCTCACCTACCACGGACACCGAAAATTCCACTCACGCACCATTCTTCCTACGTTTATACCCTATTGATGTCAACTACCTCAGATCAAATTGGATATGGCCGCTATTGAGTCTGGTACCGTTACCGACGCCTGCATTACCGAGTCACTGGACGGCCGTCCCCTGCAGTGTACATCGCTGGTCATCTCCTTTGGGCGACAGGTGTTTGCCAAGGCCGAAGCCAAGGCTTCAGTGTTCCTCAACAACCAGCATGTGTACCACTTTGACTTTGTCTCTTCGTTCATCGGCGCCTACCTTAACAATGTGAAGCTGCTAGGCGACCCGCAAGCCATCGAGAATTCGCTGCGCAACCTGACAGTGTGCCAGGTAAGTACTTCCCTATTCGACTTGCGTAATTCACCTGACCATGTTCCCTCGCTTTTTCAGAGGTGCCTTCGCTCATAGATGGCTAGACTAGCCTGGTTACCCATGTTCCGTTCTCGGTCTAACCTCCGCCCTTCACTCCCCTCTCTTTCGTTACCGATAATTAACAGACCTACTGCAACTTGATTTCGGATGTGCCGCTACTGGTGGTGCTCTATGAGTTCGACCTGGGCGATGGAGTGGTCGAACCCCACTGGGTATCCCCCTCGTCACTTGACCCCATGCTCAGTATCAGCCAACAACTCGCCGACGCCGAGATCTCGTCAGGATCAGTCTAACCGATAATATGCCACCCCATTAGTTTTGGGTAGACTTGGGGTCCTTTACCTGTCGCTATTAATCGGTCCCTACTTGTTACATATCTGTGCCCCTCGGCGAGTTTGCTATATCCTTTAATTCAGTGCTCTTTACTGTGCGCCTCTTCCTGCGCACCTCTCTAGATCATAGTCGCCGTCCCTCCTCCTTTTCTCATCACAACTCCTCGTTGAGGATCCTAGTGACGGTGGGGTGGGCAAAGACGGCCTGTACATATGTAGTGTATATTAGTAATAAAGTCCGCTATGGTATCCCATGGTGCGATATTGATTGTCGTATATTCTACACCCCTTCACCAGCATCCTGGGATATGCCTTTAGGTTGGACGACCCCTTGGTGTTGGAAGTCACTGTTTCGTTAAATAACCGGGCGCGACGTGAACGTACCCAGTGGATTGGGTCGTGGCCATGACGGTGACCTTCGTGATTATTCACAGCAGTTCTCACAGTCCAAATCACCATGGCAGCAGAGATGGGGGGGAGGGGCTCTGCTCCACATTACCGAAACAGGATATCCATTCGCTAACTGAAATACATTTTCCCCTCCCGAACGAATTAGGCCGAGCCTTCTTCCCCTCATCGACCCTTTGGTCTTTCCACACATGCACCATTTACCCTAGCTCATTATCCCCCCTCCCCTTCCTCCCTCCCCTCTACCATACACCATGGTCAAGCTCGAAGACTCCTATGTGCCGCTTTCCCAGCTGCCGGAATGGAGCGACGTGACACCAATCCCGCAGGACGACGGCCCTCATCCAGTAGCCCCGATTGCCTACACCCAGGAATGTAAGTCGAAATAAATGGATAAAAGCTTAGAGGTATTTATCGCAACGCATTGGCCTAGTGTTTGTCGTGAGACACGCCACTAGATAGGCCCTTATCACCAATATTCCCCGCTCTAATTGCTGGTGACATAATGGTACCTGTGAATGGCCTCTCCTCTACCTTGGTTACTTACTCACCTCACTAGTGCCGATGCCCCATTATTACTCTGTCTAGATGCTGAGGCCATGGACTATCTCCGGGCCGTGATGAAGGCGCGAGAGTTGAGTTCCCGGGCGCTCGAACTCACCGAGGAGATCGTGTGGCTGAACGCTGGCCACTATACCGCCTGGTAAGGCAATGTCCGCCCATGACCGATGCTAGACTCTTCCAACCGGCTCGACTTGCCAAACAGCTACGAACCCTGGAGCTTGGTCACTAACCTTGAATCCACGCCTCCACACGTTCCCCTTCCCTTTGCCGATATGTTCCGAACATTGACCACAGGGCCTACCGGCTGGATATCCTTAAGCACCTCAACGTCGACCTGTACTCCGAACTAGACTTCCTCTCCGAGTTTGCCGAAGTGAACCCTAAAACGTACCAACTCTGGTAGGTAACCCTCCACGTTTTGTGACTAATCGCGGCCACTATACACTCAACGCCCTGCAACCACGGTCAATCGGTGCAAGCCAATGCGATACTCTTTATTGACCAAGGACACTTTTACATTCTACCTTACCCACTCTCCTCCATCCTCCCTCAAACGATCGTACACTTAGGCATCACCGCCAAGAGATCGTGAAATTATTGAACGACCCGAGTCGAGAACATGATTTTATCGCCAAATTGCTCGCGACAGATAGCAAAAACTTCCACGCCTGGTCCTACCGGTAAGTCTGTAACAATGTGGTACCGCCTTTGGCCTAGCCTACCGCTACCCCTGGCTGCTCTGCCGACGCTAACCTCCCCCCCCAACCCTCGTAGGTTAAAATTCCACCTATTGTGTCCACCTCTCGCTCCTGGTACTCAGCCAGTGGGTTGTGACGCAATTCAACCAGTGGGACGGCGAACTGCCCTACGTAGCCCAGTTAATTGACGAAGACGTGCGCAATAACTCGGCATGGAACCAGCGGTACTTTGTCCTGACTCGAGGTAGCACGCAAGACTTGGATCGGGATACCCTGCGCCGCGAGATTGACTACTGCTTGGAAAAAATGGCTCTGGCGCCCAACAACGAGTGCCCCTTCGCCTACTGCCGGGGGTAAGTACCCCTCCCAGGCACTACCGGATTTGAGGAGCCCACACGGCAACGTGGCAGCTGCCCGCCCTCACCACCCAGACACTATGCAGTGTGGTCTAAAGTCCTATGGTTCCTAAAGCGCGTTTACAACCTTTCCATCCGGCACTCACTATCACCACAGGCTGCTCAAGAAGTTCGGCACGCACGACGACTGGCTGCTCATCCGGGCCCAGCTACGGGCCCTAGGTGGAGTCGCAAACGCTGGTGATGTGGCGGCTGCCCGCTCCCAATACGCTTGGGGGCTTTTGCTTGATACCGAGGAGCACCTGATCCGCGAGGCCACCGAGGAGGAAGGCCTAACGGCCCGCCGGGCCGAAGTACGCCGGGTAAGAACAAACTTTAGGGTCTAAATTTTACGTGCGAGAGTGGAAGCTTATAATTTTGGTAGGCAGTCACCTCACGGCACGCCCTAAACCCACCACACTAACGTTATGGACTGTGCAACACCTACCCGTTCACCAATTTAACCCGCAGATCTGCGAGCTACTTGCCAAGGAATTGGATCCCATTCGCCAAAAGTACTGGGAGTATCGGGCTCAGCTGGCCCAGTGTCTGTAGCGGCTCGTTTTTCCACGTAGGCCAGCGCCTGCAACTTTGCCATTTTATCATGGCGAGATTGGGATGCTTCACAGGTACAATAAACCAGCATATCTCTTATCGATGAAACTATAGTAGTCATGGGCGCGTCCTGCAGCCCTAAATTGGAGTGCCGGTAGAAATCAAGCAGGTAAAATAAAGTGATACATTTAAACGATCGGATGCCGAAATGGAATGAAACCGAGTGCGAGGGTATAGGGACAGATGGAGTCCTAATGTATATAGAATGTAGCATAAAAAGAAGATGGTATTGGAATGGATACATTATACGCTTGTGGGGAGGTGGGGGAAGGCGGAAGTGGGCCAGTCCATCCCGCGGGGGGGGGGAGGGCTTAGGACACCTAAAAGCCGGTCCGGGAGACCAACAGGTCGCTAAAGTACGGGTGGTGTAGGGCCTGCTCAGCCGTCACCCGTTCTTCGGGCACGTACTGTAGCAGCTGACGGAGCAGGTCTACACCTTGGGGGTCGAGTTTGGGCACATACTGGGCCAGGTTGGACGGCGGATACATGGGGAAGTCGGGGCGATAACCTTTAAGGTTAGTGATTCCAGGCCACCGTTCCTCAGTAGGGGTCCCGAGGACCTTGAAGATCTTAATCAGCTGGTCTGCTTGGTTGTTGCCCGTGAAGAGCGGACGGCC
This sequence comes from Tieghemiomyces parasiticus, assembly GCA_027575765.1. Lineage (NCBI taxonomy): Eukaryota > Fungi > Kickxellomycota > Dimargaritomycetes > Dimargaritales > Dimargaritaceae > Tieghemiomyces > Tieghemiomyces parasiticus. Next base: position 76,574 of record JANBPT010000032.1, on the reverse strand, counting down.
CGAGGCCATTTCGGCAAAGATGCAGCCGGCGGACCACAGGTCAATGGTAGTGGAGTACTGGGTGGACTCCATCAGCACGTCCGGGGCGCGGTACCATAGCGTAACCACCTCATACGAGTAGTTGCGCACCGGAATGCCAAAGGCCCGGGCCAGCCCGAAATCTGCCAATTTGAGGTCGCCCTTCTTGTTGATAAGGAGATTTTGCGGTTTCAGGTCGCGGTGCAGGACCCGGTGGTTGTGGCAGTAGGCGATACCCTGCAAGAGTTGGTACATAAAGCGCTAGAGAGATGGTAGGTTTAGGAGTACCCATGTGTGTATGTGTGTGTGTGTGTGTGTGTGTGTATGGCGGTGCACACGGATGAGATAAAAAAATTGAAATTAGTCACGATCCCCGCGGTCGTGGCGGGAAAGGATCTATACGGGTGTCTAAGCGTCCGTACACCTTTTAGGGCGCCCACGCCTGGCGGTCGCCCAGGCCCTATATGCTTGCCGCCTTACCTTAACGATGGCTACGTCCAGGTCGCCGTTGTTATTATCGATAAACTTTTTGAGGTCCGAGTCAAGGTGCTCAAACACCAGCGTCAGCTTCTTCTCGGTGTGCAGGACGTCATGCAGCTTGACGATGTTGGGATGCTTAAGTTCCTTGAGTAATGAAATCTCACGGATGGCCGTGCAAGGGACACCCTCCTCTTCATTGTCCAAACGGATGCGCTTCAGGGCCACGACCTCGCCCGTCTCGCGGTTCTGGGCCTTGTAGACCACGCCGTACGTGCCTTCCCCGAGTTTCTCGATCTTTTGGTACTTCTCCATGGCTACGCGGAGTAGGACAGGGGAGGATGTCGTTTGGGTGGGTGGGTGAGAGACCCGGCCAGGGAATGGGGGAAAAGAACGAGGGCGATCGGAAGGGTGGTGAAGAGGCAGGCTCAATATGCGGAGGTGAGGGTGGGCTAAATGGGATGTACAGGGGTAAAATAGATTGTAGAAAGGGCCGAGGGGTAAACCACAAAGAATGTTCAATGGTCGATTGTGTTAATTGTTATGGCCAAAGGTCTTCAGGACCAGCATTTGCCATGTCCGCAGGGCTTGGGCGCGCTTGAGGCCCGGGGGGAATATTCGGCTCGGGGAAATCATGCACTTATCCCCCCCCCTGTGACCCTGGGTCCACTGACTGCCCCCCACAGGAGACTACAGTCGGAGCCCGCAAACTCTTCCTACAGAAACGCTCAGCCATCCGGTCCCAGACTGTATCAAATCCATGTACTAGTAGAAAACAATTTTTTGCCATCCAGTTGTCTCAATTTTAGGCAATAAGCCGTCTCTGATCAACTGGGTGGAAGGGGATTGCTTATTTTGCCAACCCACGCGACCTTCCCTCACGGTCGCAGCTTGTCCCGTAGCACCAAACCTAACTTGTGTAGACACTTGGGCAAGTAGGCCATTATAAGCTGACGGGCCCCCGCTTTGGGAGGGAATTCATTACTCTTGGATGTCGGGTTCAAACGCCTAAGCAACAACCGCCGGTATAGACCTAGCGGTGCACGGAACGGATCCTCGTGTATACTTAGAAGAGGGCAGAGCAACCAAGGGTGACGGCCAAAAGCAGCCTCCCCTTCAAGATACAGGATCCGCCCGACCTATCCCACGACAGTGGCAGAATAGACCAGCCACCTGGCTAGCTATATAACTAAAAAAAACATGGGAAGAAAAATGTGGGACCAATCTGGGTGGCCCCGTTGAGCTAATTTACGGATGTAACTGACCCAGGCTGTCCGTGGCCTACTGGGACCGAGAGGTCCATCGGGAAGCCCTCCTGGTCAATAGTAGTAGCTTTTCATCGCACACACACACACGATCTTCCAGCTGGAACTATTTCGGCCGGGCCTTCATCTCGAACAGCTGCAGCTTTATAGTCAAGATGATGACGACCTTCCAGCTTCAGGTGAGGCTGTTGCTAAACGCTACAGATCGAAACATCACTTTGGCCTGCTAGTGGATTATGTAAGTCAGCGTTACAGGCCCATCCAGTAATGCAACTAGTTAGGTCTGATTTATTGGGTGCTGGTTTAGACAGCCACGCCATTCCTTTGATAAATTTATTTAGGAGGCCGTTGTCCTCTCCTTCGCATCATATTGCTATCATTATAACCACCAATTTACACCTATTGGCAGCTGCGTTGCTAGAATAGGTAACTGCTTACGGTCCATTACAACCCCAGGGCAGCTCCTCAATTTCTTACGATCACTTTGTTGAACTGTCACCAACGTATAAAACTGATTGCTAGTCTTGAATGCTACTTTCCATTCAAATGTCACTTCCTACCTTTCATCATAACAATTAATACCTAACTTTAGACCTGTGAGTCTAATCTCATCCCTACCTATCATAATGAGGCTAAAATGGGCTCATCTTAGGTTAAACCCTGTGAGAAAATTGACACCGCTAATGTCTAGAAATCCCACTAAAATACTTCAAAATGGAGGAAGAGATATCCGGTTAGTAGAGCAATCATATCGTCCCACTGTCCATGTGCTGCGGTAATCACAGGACCAATCAGGGTGTAAGAACTGTAACCAATCAGACAAGCGTATTAGTTTAATTTCACAGTGTATATTGTTTTGCCAAGTTATAATTCCCAGTTACGGCCATATGAAGTTGCAAGCACCGCATCCCGTTAGATCTGCGAAGTTAAGCATCTTTCAGCCGATTTAGTACTAAGGTGGGTGACCACTTGGGAATAGTCGGTGCCGTAATTTTTTTTGTTCTACTTCCAATTCTTTGCTTGCTCTGGGCCATGTGGCAGCCGGAATCCGGAGGGGCCAGTCAGCAAGATTAATAGTAAGTTGTTATGGCTCAAATGGTCTTACTCCATTCCCTTAAACCCTCACTTTTTTTTCCCTCTCTTTCTCTTTTTTTTTTACCCTGCTTGCTCACCCTACCAACTATTCCCCTTGCACCCTCGAATTTATATACATCCCGATTTCAACCGTATATTCGCTATGGGTAACGACGGCGGCACTATTGCTAGACGGTCTGAAGTCGTCCGTCTGGTTGGAAAATCAACCAAACTCGATGAGAAGGCGCTGCGCAAAGTTCGGTTCGCCACCTGCGCGCTCACCAAGCAGCCTCTCAAGGCACCACTCGTAGGCTGCGGACTGGGTAATATCTACAACAAGGAATCGGTGGTCGAGTATCTCCTCAAGCCGAGCAAGTTTGGTGAGGCGGTCTTCATTTGCCAACACCTTAGCAAACTACGCGATGTGGTGGACCTACAGGCGACGTTCAGTCCCAACTATCACCCCGAAGCTAAACGGGTGACGGATTCGGTGGCCGGATCGGCTGATGTGAGCCGGATGGTCACACCGGTCCTTTGTCCGGTGACGCTTAAAGAGATGAATGGGTCAACGTCATTTGAGTTTAATTGGGCCTGCGGGTGCCTATATGCCACGTGCGCGCGCACCGAGGTACGGGGCACCGGGAAGGCTGGCAGTGATGATGCGACCTGCGTCGTGTGTGGACACCGCCAGGAGGCCCCGGAGGCGGATCGCGTGGCGGTGTACCCGGAGACTGAGGAGGAGCTGGCGCGGGCTGCCAAGCAGCTGAAAGCTCGGCGAGACCGCCAGGCGGCGGATCGCAAGAAGGCCAAGAAGGCGCGCAAGGCCGCCGAGACGAGCGAGTGCGACGCGGCATCGAAGACAACAAAACGCCGTCGTTTGTCGACCGAGACTGAGCCTTCCACTGATCCATCCAAGTCAGCTCGGTCGGTAACCTTGGAAACCGCCTAACTTATTTACGGCTCCCGCTGCTTTGACCCTGATCCTGTATTTCTAGCTGGCTACTTTTTCCGCCTCTTCATTATACAAATAAAACTGTATCATTTTCAATTGGGTTAGGGTCCCCCTTGTAAAGGCCCTGCCATGCTTGTGTTTAATTAGCCAAGGGGGAGGGCGGGTATGGTACAGAGCAGCGCAGTAGGTATCGTCAGGTACCTACGACCGCCGGATGGGCGAGGTGGGGTTAGACCGAGGCCCTATGGTATTGTCATCGCTGTAGTTAGCTAAGGATCTGACGGGACAGTGTAGAAGATGGGAATAAAATGATTTCAGTTAGCACCGCGTTCCGGGCCTTAGTGGCACCCTGGTTACAAGACACACATCTGGTTTTCAGTCTACTTACTTGAGTAGGTCGATTTGAATCTCATATGGACTCTATGGACGGCGTGATTGAGAAAGACAATGGACTGTTGCTATTAGTTGCTAGGACGCAACCCGATGCTACACTCACCCTTCCCCGCTCATACTCAACAGGCCGCTGGACATCTGCTGCCGCCCGCTTACCTTATTCTGGCTCAATGACAACATAATCCGTGATGACTCATTCATCATAGCACGGTAGTCCGCCTCGAGGGCCTCCAGCTGATCGAAGTCGATATCTGTGGGTAAACTATGTATAAATTCCGGTCCTGCGGCCACCGCTGACGGCCGGTCGTACGAAGCCAGGTGGTCACTGCCGCCACCGTCGCGGAGCCGGAGTTGCTGCCATACGGGCTGAGAGGCCTGGGCATAGGTGGCTGTGGTCGAAGGGGCGATGAGGGGCGGCTGGCCTGGGGTGATGAGGTGGGAAGCGGCAGAAAGTCCGCTCTCGTCGACCCTGTCTGGCTGGTCAGTAGGCGCTGGGCTGGATGAGCCGATTGGACCCGCTGGCGGCGCTGGGCTGTCAATCGCCATGTCCGCAGTTGGGCTGGCATTCCGGGACTGGGATGTAGAAGACATGGCGGAACATTAGCGGAGGAGAGGGAAAGGTGTAATGAACGAGATGTATAATATGCAAGAGAGGGAACTGGAGGGTTGCCTCCCGAGTTTCACGGCGTAGGCGAGGGGGGCGGGTGGTCGTCATGCGAGCAGAGGGAGGGCCGTACGACAGTTCCCTATTCCCCCCGCCCATTGGCTCGTCCCACCATTGCGACAGACACCCACGGCCTGCATGTCCGGGTATCTCGAAAAATTCAGGGCACCGCTACGGATGTGAGTAAGCCCCCGCAATATCCTGGTACCGGTGCGGTCGGGGGATTTTCACCAACCGAGTACCTGGCTTGCATGTAGGCATGCCACAGGCCCAGGAGACTGGCCTGGGACGGCCACTGCGCTCACGACGGGATAATAGCTCCGAGAAATGTGTGCGACCTGCGTTGTCCGGCAGATATGTTTGATCGGACAGGGGGCGATTGGTTCATCTGTAAGGATCAGGGCTTGCCGGTCGGATTCCCCATGGATCCTGACACCTCCCCTCCCTCCTCTTTTACAGCCGTCTCCAATCTCCCGGAACTGCTCGGGGTCCATGCTTCACTGTCACCCTGTGCTTCACACGGACCCCGCATTCAAAGTCATTCAGGTCAACCCATCTGATGCGACACGGATGTAAGTCGATCGGATAATAGTACGTTGACAATCACCAGACCTTCTCCCCCCCTATAGTACAGTTTCAGACCAGTACCACTGCTGACGAGGCGCGAGATGGTGGACCACCGGCAACGTCGGGTGGTGGTCGACTGGGGACGAAGGAGGGATAAAAATGACATGGCATACGACCGCTGAGGGGGACTGCCAGGCTGGCAGTGAGGTCCCGAGGGAGTACTAGACAGCCTTGGTCAGTGTACAGGCCGTTGACACCTCCTGCTCGATAGTCGTTGTGATCGAATGCCAGTGTCGCATTGGGAGCTGCACTCGAAGTCCATAGTATGCAGAAGGGCTCGAAGCCGTACTTTTGCTCACCGATCAACATTGTTATCTTTCGTTGTGGCCCACACTCCGCTACTCAACAAATGAATGCCACCTGCTCTAGACCAACCATGCCTCCCACCATACTCTTCCCACCCCCCACCAACGATTTTAACTACGCCCCTGGGCCGTTGCAGTCGACCTTGGCCAGCTGCCCCCACCTCCCCGGCTCGCATGGGAAGCGAGTAAGGTTCCCCCTCCCGCCGCCGCCACCCGTCAACCTTGTCCCTCGTCAAAAGTGGCGCAGTGCTAGAAGGGCAGGTTGGGAAGCCGTGGTCAAGGAAACGCACCAACGAGCCAACCAGGGGTCCGCAGTCAAGCCTGGCGACCAGGGGCAGCACATCGGGCGTGCACCCGACCAGTCGAGCCCAGGATGAGCAGCCGGCCCAAGCCCGTCCGTGGTGCGGAGATGGGCCCTAGGCCTGGTTTCGACCGCCAGCAGGGCCGTGTCGGCCGTGGCAGAGGTAAGTGGGCAGCGGCTGAACGGCCGGGCTGGTGGGCGAAGGCGATGGATTCACGGCCCGATTTGCCGGGCGATAGCGCCATTGCATCCTCGACGTCGTCGGTACGCTTCGATAGCGGCGGCCGTCAGGCAGGAGTACGGCCAAGTGCCAGAGTTCCAAGGCCTACAGGCTTGCGGGATCTACGGCCAATGCCCACCCCAGCGCCTCTTGGCCTCACTCATATAGATGGATCAGAAGGTTGCCTGGCGTATATTGAACACCTCCCAGTGCGTGGCTGATCCCTCCTCCCCTTCCATTCCGCCGACGTTCTCACCCATCACTCCTCGAATGGTACCCGCGCGCGCTGTTGGCTGGTCTCGTCTGAATGATCGTCACCAACCGTGTCCCCCTCACCCTCCCCTTTCCCCCCTCCCGAAACCCAGTTGGCGAGTGGAGAGCCATACTCACTGCACTGGATAGCCATTTCTGGCTGTCTGACTGTATGCTCCTTACTATCACGATCGCCGCTCCCCTCTACATGCATGCATATTGTTTTTTTTTTCCAGCCCGGCCGGATCGCTCCTTTCAGCTCCATCCCCACTGCCCATCCGCTCGCTTCCAATTCGTCCCCTACCCTTTCCTACTGTGCTCGTCAGGCCTGATGCTCTTGGCGGGAGGCTGCCGTATGGCCCTGAGTAGCCACGGGTCCAACGCTGTGTGAATGCCAGTGTATGCTGGTGGGTGGGCTGTGTTGAGGTGTCGATTCACTACGCGTAGCAGCACCCGTCAATGGCCCCTGTGTATAAATGTAGCGACCCTGGCCCACCACCCCGTCTCCACAACGTTCCTCATCAGTATGTTCTAGTCGGCGCCATTCCTTACTAGCCTCACCACTTCTTTCATGTTCAATGCCCCTCATCATCGCTCGCCAAGCCATCCATCGCGGCCCCACCCTTATCTACCCAGCCCATCTTGTCTTACGCACCAGTTCTTCTTGCTTTGCTACTCAACCTCCTGACGCTGTTTCTTTGTGACGCTTGCTGCCAACTGCGCCCGGGCCTAGCCTTTCTTAGATTATTTACCAGTATCCGTTTAATATCACGCTGCCGCACTCACCTATCTACTTTCCCCTGCTTATTCCTGTCTGCACCACCCGCAGCGTCCTCCAATTCTAATAATGTCCGCCACCACGCGATCTCCGCTTCGCCTACGCTTGGACCGCACCAGGTGGTTGCCAGTATGTCTGGCCCTCCTATTCACACTACCCTCCGCCATGGCCGACGAGTCTGGTCATAACCAGAACACCAGCGGCGACGCGACCCTGAGCTCCGGTGTCATTGTGGCTATCGTATTTGTCATCCTCATTCTCGTCGGTGCCCTGGCCCTTGTCGTGACCTTTGCCTGGCGCCGGCGCTTGCGTCGCCAGCGGCGGTGGCGGTTCACTGCCCAGGCCAGCAATCTCCAATACGAGCCCACGGCCTTTAGCACGGGGTTCAGCGGCAGCGAAATGAAACAAGCCTTCGAGAAAGTTGTTGCCTTGGGAAGTAACACCACTTTGCCTGCCACTGCCAAAACCACCCAACCCCGGGCCGGCTTGGGTGTCATGCGAGACAGCGACCGCGACCACCACGCTTTAACGCACGCCTGCAAGTCACTCTCAAAGGGCCATTCCGATGCCGTGGCTTACAAGAACGACTGGAACTCGTCTGGTAGTACCGTGGCCAGTCCCAGTGGAAACCGTGAATTAGGCCACCACCCAATGAGCAACGCTAGCTCCCTCGACACCCCCCGTCGGTCGTACACTCCAAACGGTATCGCCCACGCCTGGCCGACCATGTCCGGTGGTTTGAGCGGAACCCAGCCTTCGACGTACGCCGTTCAACCGGTCGGTTCTCCACCCCTTAACATCTCGTCGCAGCCCGCGAGCCCGGTGCTCACCGACCCCAGTTTCCAATCCGTTCTTTCGATGACAGCCACGGAAATTACCACCACCCAGTCCCAACGGTCTGCTGGTCACGTTACATCGAACCCCCTCCGTCCGATTCCGTCTGCTTCCCTTATTCCGCCGCGCGACGACCAACCGACCATTCCCGGGCGTCCCCAGCGACCGCCGTCTTGGCTTAACGACCTATCCTTCGGATCCTTCCGACCACAAACTCTCTTCGTGGCTGAGCAGGAAAGCGTGCCCTTCCCGCGTCTCCGGTAAATGCGTTCAGTATTCATCCCTCCTTACCCCTAGATCGGTTTAGTTGCTCCCTACACTCCCTGATTGACCCACGCTTGCATTTCCTTCAACCTTCCACCTACACTTCTTCTACCTATGAGCCTGGTGCACTCGACGCTCTACATTGCCTTCCTCCAATTGCCTTTGTTTCCTTATTATGCTTGTTTTCTTTTTTTTTGGTAGGAACCGTTCCCCCAGACTCTGATGCATTCTACCCTTCGACACCTCCTGTTGTCATCTCTCGGAAGTGATGGACGACGCATTAGAAATGGACGTTGGCCCTCGTGTATTTGTAAATCCTAATTTTCCGAGCTCCATTCTAAATAAAATGATTACCTGCCTACGGGTAGAGTAGTTCACAAATATCTACGTCCTTCTCTTTATCTAATGTGCTTCTAATTGGCAGCCCATCATTTCGACTATCCAATTTTAAGTTCCACCTGTCCTATACTGTGGCGGATCAGTGGCTGTTGGCTAAGGGGTAAAGGAATGAGGAGGAAGAGCGGGGGGCACGGAGAAGACTTGTACGTCAGTGATACGAATCGCCTTGATTCACCGGCTGATGGGTGCTGACAAGGCAGGGCGTTGATTAAGGGGGGAGGTTTGCATGCCATTTTATCTCGATCAATTGGAGCTAGAGTGTAAGGCGAGATGAGACCTACCGGGCTAATCCAACTACACTTGCATGAACTCCGTCGATTGGTACCCACCAGATACGCTTCCTTCCCCGATCTCGTCATATATCTGCCAGATCATCCCCTTGAATTAGAGTGAGGCACCTCCTATCCCTTTGCACCTCATGCACTCATCTCGGCATGTCAATTCTTACCTACATCCTGGGTGTATAAGGTCCCAGCGGCTAGATCTTGGGAAACGACGGTGGTTATTCTTGGCCGAGATACTTTATGGAAAACCCGGATAGAGTATATACCTACGACCACCAGCTTAGCCGTTATAGGAATAAAGCACGGCCGCTATCACTCACACAGCATCACACTATGGTCAACCATTGCGATTATTTCTAGGGTTAGCAGGAGAGTGTGATGACTGCAAATGGGTCGATAAAGGGAGGCGGGTGAAAACCAGGCGGTAATTTAACCAGCGTTTGAGCTAGAGGTGCAGAGTGGATTATATGATATCGAACCGATAAAGCACGATTCAGTCGTTCATTTATATAACTCCCGGGCCTGATATTTTAATCTGTTTTGGGACTCGGGTCAGGAAATCAATTCGAGTGCAAGAAATGACGAATAGGAAGCGAATTGACGGTCTAGCGCCAACGATGATACAACATGGAGCTAATGAAAGAGGTGGATTGGTTATAAGGTGCAGACAAGGCAGTTATATATGGGATAACTTAAACTATGCAAGCAAAGACCGTAAGAACTTTGATTAAATTAAGAGAGTGATAATTTTTCTGTATTGGACGTCTTTCCCAGAATTGGTGCCCAGACGCCCTACACTAACCAGGAAATGGTTAAAAGATGTTACGCCTACTTTGAACCCTACCATACTATCGGGTAGTCCTTACAGCCCTGACAGGTGTGGTGTGGTCGATTGAAATGCCTTCGCAATGATAATCTCATTGAATCATTGATTGATGCCGTATCCAAGCCTCCGCACACCCCATGTCATAGCTTGATTCCAATCAATGATGGCCTACCTATTTGGTGGTCTGCATTATTCAGGCTTCACGTTGTTATACATATCCTTTATCCCTCCTTCTTTACCTACTTACCATATATTCTTTCGATAGGTGTTCAATCCTCTTGATCATTGAACATCGCCTCCATCCCAGGCGCCACCGCCTCCTATCCTTCTAGGACCTTCTCTTTCTCGACCCTTGCTTTGGTGGCTACCTAGCCGCCCTTCTATTCATGCCGGCGCCCGGTCCCGCCACGGCCTGTCGTCCTGGATTCCCCTAGTCCAGGCTGGCTAGTTACTTGATTGATACTGGCCGTCACTCAAGTATACAAAGATCTAACGGTCGCCATACAATAAACGATAGCTAACATCCAAATTAACAATCCCCAACCCCCGTTCAAAGCTTTAAAGGCTCGTTCAGTACTTAGTACGACTTATACCTACCACAGTGCTCCTTGATAACAATACGATCGGGCCCTCATAGAACTGGCAATGAGCCAAGACAAGTGGCTCATGAACCTATTCGTGACTCACTACCAGGACTCAATCTCGCACACATCTCCCAGCTATAGAAGCCACATGAACTCTACTAATGCCTTTCTTAATTACATCTTAATCTAACCTTGCAATTAGTACAATAACATTACTCTCCAGAGTCCTAGATTACCACATCCTACTTTCCGCTTTCAACTCTCCTCTGTTACTAGCACTGGTAAACCTGTATACCAGTGTGGTGCCCTAAACCACCGATCCGATCAGTTGTGGCATCTCGGTCTTGTCCCCATTTCCTTTAGCCTATTCCCATATTCGATATTCCTTTTTAGCGATGCCAACCTTCCTGTTCTACCAGGTGGCGTCTTCTGCTTTGACAGACGTCCCCGTCTCTATCCTTTAAAGGCTCTACTTCCCTCATTATTCTTCTTATTGATCCGGCAGTCGCGCAGCTGCCTTCATATTCGCTCTGGCGCTGGCCCCGCCTTGCACTATCGTCCTTGGGTTCGCCTGAACCAACCCGTAGCCGCGGTGAAGGATACAAGACGTCCTTCCGTATAAAAGACCCGCTGAGTCGCTACATAATAAACGGTAGCTTATCCAACATCACCAGTATCCACCGTAATCATTTTCACTCTTTTGTAAGTCACTTCAGTTTATTAACCTTTTACCTCTTAGTTCTTAACCGTAGTTTCCTCTAGGGTAGTTTTCCCTCCAACACTTACCAATAGCTGTCACTACCAGTGTGTCTAGCGCTATTTCACATACTGAGCATGGGACTCAAAGCCATCACCTAATTTCTCTATATAAAACGCCAATGCAAAACAATCAGGCACGCTTAGCCCAATATAAAGTGGGATTATGCCAAATGAGTTTATAAGGAGGTTTGCCTGAAAGCCGGGCGTTTTGCTTTGCCGAATAGCTGAGGAAAGGGGGGAACATAAGTATAAGATACCGTATTAATAATGATGGCTCGATCGTGCTTATGTGGTTCCTGGGGCCAACAATACCGAGTATGGCGAAGCTTGGATCAGTTGGCTAAGTCGAATACGAGCAACGTGAGGCTAATAGCGCGTAGGAAAAGACCCTCTCAATGGTTTAATACCAGTAGGAATTGAATCAACAAGACATTAGAAGAAGGTAATTAATGTTAAAAAGAAAAAAAAAGAGAGGGATGTATGAAATTTTTAGATTCATTCAAGGAAAGTCGGTAAAACGGTCAGCAACTAGAAGTAAAAAAAATACGTATTTATCAGACACCATTCCCGGAGTTGATGTTCGAGAAACCTTGCACCAAGTCGGAAACGGTGTCTCCAATCACCGCAGAGGGGGAGGGGGTAAATAAATTCAGGGGGAATTTAACTCTTTTATTTTCGCTAGTATGGCTTGGCGTAGATTCGGAAACGATGATCAATGCACATTAGCGATTTTAATGATTACGATAATGGAAAGGATATTTAATTGGGAAGTACATGTAACTATAATTACAAATTTAAAAAAAGAAATTATTGCCAGTGGGTGCTATGAGTAAAATAAATGCTAAATAAGGAAGAAGATCGGCAGCCTCCAGTAAACGATAATACCAGCCATCAATTGTCGGTTGTTCGGCAACCAAGTTACCAAGCAATAGTCAGGTACCAGAATCAAAAAGATACCGGGAAACTCCGTGTGGTACAGGGGAGAGGGGGGGGCTAGGGATCTGGATAGCAATGTATATAAGGTGTGCGTATTTTTCTTACTGGTACATATCCTTGCGGGCTTAACAAATATCGAAAATATCGACGGCTGCAGTAGCGTTCTGCATACCCATGATCCACCCGCCGGCAAAGAGGGCCTTACAGCCACCGACAACGACGGCCGAGGCACCGGCGCGAGGGATATGGAAGCCAAGGTGCTGATCCTGGTTAACAAAGCGGTTTGCCGCGACATCATAGACGTCGATGGTCTTGGTAACGAGTCCGTAGGCATCATCAGTAAGCCCTCCACCCAGCAGAACGTACTGGGCCTTATCATCATTGCTGCTGCCTTGGCCGGTACCGCTGACGACCGCCACGGCGATCTGGGATCGGGCTTCCGAGAGAACGAGGTGATCCTCCTGGTTTGCGGAGTCACCATTGCCCGTCTGGGCCCAGGTGGAGGAATCAGCGGCGTCGCTCGGGATGGTGAGAATGGCCACCTTGTCGACGAAGTTAGAGCCCTTGTGCGCGGCAGCGGCGCCGGCGGAGGAGGGGCTACCCGCCGCCAAATTACCATTACCATTAGATAAAGTACTCTGCGGCGAAATGCGACCGCCGGCGTAGATGAACTTGTTATCAACGAGGGCGCCCGCTGCATCCAGGACAGGTTCGTTGAGAGCAGGTCCGGCGATGAACAGATCGGCACGTTGTGATTGCTCCTCCCCTTGTTCCCCCCCTTCGGTACGTGGGGCCGCAGGGGTGTTGCTGTTTACGTCAATCGCCTGCATATTCTCCCTAGTGAAGCCTTCGACACGATCGGCCGTGAAGATCCAGGTCCGATTATCAACATGTTGGACAGGGCGAATCTCGGTGGGGTTATCAAAATAGTACCCGCCGGCCAACACGCCAACCCCAGTGTTAGATTGGGAGGCAGCGCCGGCAGCCGGGTTATACGACAGGGCGGGTGGGGCGGTAGAGTTATCGAGCACGGCCGAACTCCATTTGAGGTCGCGGTTGACCATATCGATAACATTGGATGGCACCATCCCGCCCGTCACACCCTGGGCCTCAGCTTCCTGGCTACGGTCGCCGTGCCCACCAATGAATAGCAATGTATCGTTGACATTGAGGGCCACAAGGTTAGCCCGCGGGACTGACAAGGTAACCGGGTCGAGCCATTTCTGGGACTGGGTATCGTAGATATCAACCACGCTACTAAAGGCCCCTGTGCCAAGTTCGAGGCCACCGGCGAAGAGGACGTAACGGTCGGCTAGCGAGCCCCCCGTGATGGTTCGCCGGGCTTTGGACAACTGGGTTTGTGACCACGACCCGCTCTCGTTATCGTAAATGTCGACCGTCAGTTGCGGTTCGCTATCCTTGTCCTCGCCACCGGCGAAGAAGGCGTACCGGGAAGTGGCGGCGGTGGCGAGGTTAGCTCGCGGAGAGCTGAGGAAGACGCTGGTGTAGTTCCAGGTGGGTCCAGCGGTACTGTCGGCCGTCGGAGCGGAGGATGGTGAATCGCTGAGGGCCGCAGTAAGTGTCGGGGGTTGGGCCGCCTGGAGTATAGGCGTGGCGACCAACAGGGCTGTAACAGATAGGTAAAACGTTGAAACGGTACGCATGGTAAAACAGGCGATGAAATGCGTCTGTGTGTGAAGCTTGCAGAAGTAAAGACTCAAAGAAGCTGGGCGGCTCAAGCAGCCTGGTTAATGCACAACGTCGTCAATATAGGTACGAAGTGGGAGGGCCAGAGGCAGGGCTATATAGTGACCTCACTTTTCCGGGAAAGCAATAACTGAGAAAGGGGTAGGCGCCGTAGACTTCTAGCACGGGGTTGTGAAATCGAATGGAGTCAATGAAGATGTCAGGCTGAGTGTGCAGACAGGGGTATTTATAAAGTGTTGCGGGTAATCGCAGACGGGGGATGTATGGGTGATTAGAGCAGTGGGGAAGGGACGTCACCATTATCCCCCAAGGGGGATAAAAATATACGCGAACTTCTCCCACACTGCGCTCAAGATGTGGCCCCTTGCCGGATCATCATTAGTCTCCCTCTCCCCCGCCCGCTATCAAATGCCGACGTGTCTGTCTACGTCAAGCCATTTCGCCACGGCATGTGGAGCGTCGGTTTCGCTAGTTTCTGCCGGGGTGTAGTATCTTTCTTTTCCCCCGCCCCGCGGCTCGAAAGCAGGGGATGTGGTAATACGACCCACCCAGTCAGGTAGGCAAGGGGCGATGGCTAAAAGGGAAGCTGGGCATTTCGCAGTGACGCTCTCCGGGAACACCGTTCGTATATTTCTGGAATGAATCTCACGAAGCCCACTACAGGGCCGCGATAGAGCGGATAAAATATGGAAAAAAAAGGATGAGGGTGCTGACAGTGATGCTGCCACCTGAGCAGATACAACCCTCCGCCTCCGATATGTTTGCCCCCCCCCCCCCCTCCCCCTGGCCCCATCGTGTCATGGATTTATTTTCAGCGCCTCTGCCCCGCCACCTATCCTGGACTGCCGATTTTACCATCGACTTTCATCTGCTTGGGCAAGATACTATGGACATCACACCGTTCCTAACTGGTTGTAATGACCTCCCCTTCGATTATGATTTCTTGAGAGTCCATGTAGATGATGGATCGTAGCGGATTATCTGCTCTTTTTGCAGTCCATCCTTCCCTAGAACTACAGCCCGACGGGTCTATCACACTGATGCTTAACATGAGCACGACGTGGCCGGTCATCCAGCGGTTGGCGGTGATTATGGGTGGCGTCTCTATCGAGCCGGGGCCGAAGATATCATCCTCAGCACTCGACCGCCCTCCATCTTGCACGTATGTCCACTCTTCACTTCGATCTGGCTTGCCTTGTAGCGACTTGATATTAACATTGTAAATGGTCAAATCATTGGTGCCGCCGTCCTGGTCGTCATATCAATTGGCCCATCCGGTACCGGGTGATTAAGGCAGGCTATCCTCGCCCAGCCCTGGGCCGATGACGTTCGGGGAATCTCTCTTTCTCGTCCATCCTCGTGATCGACAAGGAAATGACGGTCATTCGGATCCGCCCAAGTATTGGCCAGCCAGCCAACTCATTTGGTTACTATACACCGCCGAAGTTGGAGTGGGTTTCAAGCATTGCCCAATAAGGGAAGGTAGCTGGCGTGCGGGTGTGGGAATGCCCACAAGGGTAAGTGGCGTGTGTACACCACGTATCCTTAAAGCATGAATCTCTCCTGCCTCCCATTCCCCGTAGTGACCTGGTGTCAAAAGCGAAGACGACATGTTAAACCGTCATCGAGGGGGGGAGAGGTTTCGCCCAGCCGTAGGTGGGTAGGGGATAGTTACATGGCCAGCGCATCCGAAACGAAAAAAATGCATATTCAGGAATGTGGTCATTATTACTGCCCGGGCGGCTATTAGTCCCCTTTCCCTAAACTGCGCGCCAGCACTCTGCTTACGGGAAGAGGGTCCTCCCAGCCCCTTGCACCAATGACCACTAACCACCCCCATGCCTCACA
This sequence comes from Tieghemiomyces parasiticus, assembly GCA_027575765.1. NCBI lineage: Eukaryota > Fungi > Kickxellomycota > Dimargaritomycetes > Dimargaritales > Dimargaritaceae > Tieghemiomyces > Tieghemiomyces parasiticus. Next base: position 60,807 of record JANBPT010000032.1, on the reverse strand, counting down.
CCGGTTGCGCTTACCGCAAGTTGCGTCAGTATAGCCGAAGTAGGTACACCACTATCCAGCCCATTCTTCCTTTCTTTTTTAACTTAATATTCTGTGGTACTAGAAAAACAGCCATGCACAGTTCAGGATGCTGATTAGTTTCCTGCCGAACTGTAGCTAGCAGAACCTAAGCAGCCAAGTTTATTTGCTATCGCTAAGAAGGGTATCTAGTAGGTATTATTCATCCTTCTCCCTTCCCTACTCAAACACCACATGGCCTTGTCGGGCGGACATATCTATCTCTTCGGGGAATGGAGAGGGGGGGACTTAGAAGGGGGAAGCAATGGTTGGCTTGTACGATGAGGGTAAAAATAGAGTGGTAGTATTGCGATATCTATTTTATTTATGGCCAGGTACGTTGTTTCATTTAAGCAACTTAAATTCTCAAGGGTGCCACACAGGAAGGCTGAATTTACCCGCTCATTCCAGTCTCACGGAGGGATGACGGGTGGGAGGACATTTAACTCCCATGTGCGACGGAAAGGGAAAGAAATCGACTAACGAAAACTGTTGGCCGCCATACTGCTAGTATTCACTAGAACTATGTATTTATTTATCTTCCTTGCGGACCTGAATGGCTATGCCGGTCGTCCAAATTCCGCTACTTTATACAGTCACTTGGGGAAACAAAGAGGTTTTCAGCCTGAATGACTGTAACCCCGATATGGTCGGTGGAGGGTAGCGGATATGTTTGTGTATGGGTGCAGCGATGTGTGAGTGTCTGTGTGTGAAAATGTAGGCCAGGTTTCGCCCATCACACATACCTTGAGGTAGTCTCAGAATTGGCCATGTCGGGGCCGAACCATACAGAGAACGAGGGGTGCGACGACGAGTATGCGGTAATGATCTCTACCAAGCTGGTTCCCCTTATATTTTGGTATACAAGTTGGTCGCATACCCTCTTGATGCCCTCACGTACAGCGCAGTGAAGGTGAATGATCACTCGTTAGGTCAAGGTAACCGTATGACGATCAAACCATATTCTTGGCAAGCCACTCCCGCCGCCTGACACTGATAGTAGGCTACTTTGACCCTACTATACTATTATTTAAAGAGAGAGAGAGGTTGCGAGGGGACCCCATTAAGCCACGCTCTCCGTATTCCATGGGAACACTGTGGGCCTTCAGTCGACAAACTATTCACAGACCTACGTGCCCTTCCAATCAAGGAAATTGACCCAATGTTCCTTTCTGTTGGTATTCATCCATTCTAAAAATATTTTTCAAGTGCACTGACCAGTATGTTTCTGTAATGTCAAACAAAACCAGATTGAATCAAGTGTTTTTGTCTACTACACATGGTTCGTCTATTTGGCGAATGTTATTTTTTGTTAAAAATAGAATGTGCGGTATCCGTAGAGTTGTTGACTCCCAAGATGGTTGTAATAGGTTAGTCGTGGAGATGAAGCTGGCCGACAGCGAACTCCTAATGCTAAGTCTGCACCACAAAACAACGCCACCGGTGCCAATTAGGTGCTAGTTAAGGAAGGGACCGAGATAACTGCAGAGATACACTTACCGTTCTACCCTAAAGCCATTGGGCATGTCATTTTACGGCCCGTTGGGGGGAGAGGGTTGGTGATTAATCTTCAAAAGGTATAGAGTGCGACAGGCCCAGCCATCTGCGAATGCTTCTTTTTTTTACGCTTCGAATGTCCGCTTAGCCAAAACAATAGTCATCAGATTTATTCATCCAAAAAAGGGGGGGAGGGCGAGCCCACATGATACACTGTCTCCAAAAAAAAACCACACCAACTTTCGCCACGATAGCAGCGCCCCGGGGGCTAGCGAAACCGGTTGAGGAAGCCGCTCTTCTTATTGCCGATACTCGGCACAGGATGATTCGAGCGGAGGGACGCTGCGTCGGCAGGGGTGTGCCGTGACGGAGCGGACGGGGATGACGAGTTGGGTGTAGTGGTCGCAGGCAAACTGCGGTACAGGGATGTGGTTGATGATGACGGCTGTTGGTGATGTTGGGGGCGGGCTGGTGAAGCCTGACGACCCGCGTACGGCGAGGGTGATTCATGGGGGCCAGCTGGGGTCTGACCCACCTTCGCATGGTAGCCACGACCGTCACTCCGCCCACTGCCGCCGTTACTAGAGTATGTCGATTGGTAGGACTGATAAGCCGGGTCGGCGCCACCATGACCGGAGAGGTCATCCCGGACGTTCATACGACCGAAACTCTGGTTCAGGGACGCTGACGATCCGTGCTCGCTGCTGCTACCGCTAGCTGGACCACGACGGTAGTCGTTCGAAGAGGGCGGCAGGCGGGCTGACATGGGTGATCGCTGGGCGGCGGTTCGTATACTAGGGGCGGAAGACGGTGATGATTGGTTGACGTCAGGTGAGGAGGCATATCGGTTCATGGCCGGCGGAGCTGGTTGTCGTCGGTCGTGGCTAAGATGGGGCGGCAAGGAGTGGGTCGACGAGGCTGGGGAGGCCGCAGGTTGATCCGCTCGGGTTGGCGGAGCTGACGGGTCTCGGCCTTTAGTCAGCGAGTGGCCGAATCGCGACGCAAAGAACCCCTTACGGGACGTGGGGGTTGATGGGGGAGGGCCTGCTGTCGCCGCCGCCGATTGAGGGGTACCTCCACCGGTGGGCGCAATGGCCTGCGTGGACTGCTCATCGAGGCGGCTCAGCTCGTGGAGAAATTCGCGCGGGGTAAACACGTGGGTGCTGCCCAGAAACACGTCCCATCCGAAAGCCGAAGAGAGTTCGTAGACGGACCGCATCTCCGAGTAGGTGATACCACCCACGACGAACACTACCACACGGCCACCCGACGCCGTCGACTGGCTAGGTAGTCGACGCATATCGGACCCACTCATACCAGCCCCCACCGACCCGGTCGCCACTCCCGGTGTAGAAGGGGTGGCCCAGGTCGCCTTGACCGTACGAAGGGACTTGCGGGGTACTGCCGACTGCATGGCCCTCTGGTCGCGTGGTGGTTTGACTAGTGGGTACTCGGCGCTGTCGAGCTGGCCAGACAGCTGGTCCTCGATGACTTTCTTCAGACGCGGGACGTAACGTGACAAGTTGTAAGCCTCCTCGTCCTGCGGGTTGGCGGCTGCTGTGCGCGCCCGGAAACTCTGCTTGAGCCGACCAAACAAGTTATCCTCTGCCGGCTGCTGGGAGGGCGGTGGGGCCTTGTCGAACTGAAACCCCAGTGCCGTCAAGTTCTCGACCGCCGCTCGGTGTTTCGCACCAAGGTTGGCGATTTGCAGCAGTTTCTGGCGGTCGAGGCTACTGATCTGCCCGTTTTTGGCGGTGAAGTGAAGCAGCAGGAGCCGCAACTTGTCCATGGCGCTAGCGACGAGTGGAGTTGGGCAATAAACAGTAAAGGTATGTTAGTGTGTCTTGGGTGGCTAAAGATTCAGACAAGCAAGGAATGAAGCCGCCTGGCCAAGGCAAAGTATAGAAACGTGGGGCGTACTAACCTGATGGAAGGGTCGTCGAGCAGGGGGAACATTTCCATCTCGAGGTTGCGCATCACCTCGCCTTCGGCGGTCTTGCCCGTAACCAGGATCTGATCGGGTAAGCAAAAGGGTAAGGAAAGGTTTGGGAATGAAGGTGAGAATAGAAGTGCGATGACTTTGGGAAAGGCACCTATTAGTGCCTTGTAATAGGCAGTCCAGTACCAAGCTCTGCGCTTGCGAGACCATACACGCAAACAGAAAACGACATACCTGCTCGAGGTTGGCCAGATCGGGTAGGCGGTCCTGGCCGAACTTGACGAAACAATCGTGGATCATAGTATGATGCGCAGTAAACATGCCCAGTTCTTTTTCGTATTCGCGCATACTTCCAACCACCGTCCGGAGGTGGCTGACGCTGGTCTTCTCGCTGTAAGGGGCGGGAGTAGATAAATAAGATGGGCCATGTTTTACGGTAAGAAGTTGCGATTTGAAAATATGTACTATGCCCAGATTTGTCGCGGAGACCCCCCACAGGTCACAACGCCCCGGCCAAATCGGGAGTACTTACCTCTTCTTGGTCATGAACTGGTTCTGCTTCTCGAGCTCCGCCTGCCGCTTGTCCAGGATCTCTTTAACGTCGACGATATGTTTGTGGCGGCACTCCATCCAGAGCACGTCTCGTTCATCCAGAATGGCCTCCTTCTCAACCTTACCCTGGCCTGTCTCGGCTTCGTACTTGTACACTCGGCCATTTTGGATGTCAAGCAGGTCATTAGCCATGGCCTGATATGTAAACTCGTGGAGGAAAGGGGTGAACAGGTCCACCGTCCGGTCAAGGATCAAAAACACCGTTTGGCCGTCGGTAGTTTTCTCAAAGTCGCTGTGGTTGGCCAGAAACTTGTCAAACTCGAGCTGGAACAGCATGGCCAGCTGGCGGGATAGGGTGCACGTGTTGAATTCCACGTCGGGTTGGTGGTACCGGATCAGTGGACTAATGTGCATCGAGGCGCACAGCGAAACCATCTGGCGGGCCATGTGTTCCATTTCGGTTGGGGCACGTTCCGGGACCTGCGGCGAGAACAAATTATAGAAGGTCTGTGGGGAACTCTCGGTGCGGAAAACGAGCGGCTCAAACACGCGAAAGTTGACGTAGAGTTCGCTGAGGGTCTTCAGGGAGTTGGTTGGGATGGTAGCCGTGAGCTGGCGGAATAAGCCATCATCCAGTTCGTAAGTGAAGAGGATGTGACAGGCGACATAAGGCAGACCGGACGAGGACGGGGCACCTTTGCTAGCGGGTTTCCCCCGCGGACTGAAATCCTGACAGATACGGTTGACGACCTGCGGGTTTGGGGTGACAAAGTAGATGACCTCGGACCCCGGGGCCGGGCGAGCCGGCTCATTGATGTGGACAATGGCCGAGATGCCTCCGGTACATATTTCGGAATTGCTTACGCAAGAGTTGAGGAGACTGAGGCTACGGTCGTCGACGGCGATGACCTTGGGCGCGTATGAAGTGCCGTCCGCCTTCTTGATGGCGCCGAGGATTTCTGGAAAGGGAGGCGGTTCGACGACGAAGGGAGTTGCAGGTGGTGCGGTGAGCCATGGTGTACAGTCCGCGCTCCCATGCCGAAAGACGGGTTCCGCAGATTAGTACCCACCAGTGCGGACCGGGTCGGACGTCAAAGCGGGCAGGCCCGGTGGCCGAGCCACTTGGCCGCCTCGGCAGCGCTTAGCCGGGGCGGTGGGCGCGTGCCCAGTGGTCTTTGCATACTTACTGTGTTTAAGCAAGTCTTTTAACTGGTTTTGGCTCATGGTCACAGCAGCACGCGTGGGCGATGAGGGTGCGACCTTGCACTACTGGGCGAGCAGTAGAAAGGGGACAAGCGTAGATGACCGGGAAAGTTGGAGTAAATGCTAAAAGGTGGGAGTAGATAAGTCTAATAGAGGCCGGAGAGGCAGATGCACTACATACCAGGGGGGGGGCCAGGCCGTGGGGTAGGTTTGCTCGACTACCGACGCGGGCAGGGAAGACCACCTACTATCGGAGTGATGGACGAGAGGGTGGGGGAGAGTGGAGTTGGAGTGTCGAGCAGGTGCGGTATATACGCAGTTGGGAGAAGGAAGGGCAAGGAAGCCGTCACTCCTGCCCGCATAGTGCGGGAGGGACGGCGCCACTTCTTCCCCGCTATTAGCCCCATGTATATGCGGGTAATGCGGGGCACGCCAATATTTGACTCCGTTCCAGGCGCACAGCTTTGCCGAGGCGGTGGTCTCATGTTCGTTCTGCCCACCACTCTATGGCCGCTGGCTAAGATGCTGGGGATTGGTGTCCATAGTCATTCAAGCGATGGGAAGATGTAGGCTAGCCCCTCCACCGTATAGAAGAAGCCGTCCTGCGCTGCCGAGATGCAGGGCTTGGCTCACCCCAGTGAGAAACACGACAGTGTTTAAAGCCCCCACAACCCCGCCCCCCCCAGTTGTCTTTACACCGTGGCCCGCCGATCCGGCACGAGTCGCATCGACATTAGTGAGTGGGAACTGGTAGGATGACGATGGCTCCCCTTCCCACCCTCTCATAAGCCAAGCTAATCGGCGTCAAGACTAAGGCGAAGGTTAAATTACCAACCAACCCTCTAGAGTTCTTATGCTGTGGGATCACCGCGCTCAACGTATGCTCAAGTTGAATTTGCGGGGTTGACTCCTAGACACAGGTTGTCAAGGCGCCATTTTAAGCTGCAGCTGACGGCGGAGGCGGAGGCGCCCCCAGGGTTTCAAAATCTTACACCCGCCTCTACAGGTTGGCCGGGACAACCGCCCCCCTTTTACTCCTAAGTGTGGCGGATTCAGCGCGGGGATGGGGTTCTGAGACCCTATTCCCGAGCGGTACGCCAAAATGTGAATAGCAATGAACAAGGATTGGGACGTGAGCGACTAATCCGCCACCCTACGGCCCATGAAGCGGCGCGGGAAATAAATACCAATCATTTCTGTTTCACTCCTGCTTTGTTTACTGTCCCTATAGGGGTGGTAGCGTAGCCATACTAACTAACGGCCTGGCGACCACAAGGGAACTGATACCCATCAGTCACCTACCTAGTGGAGTAGGGAATACCTTGGCTGAACGGCCAGCCTACGTAGTCAGGAGCGCCACGGTATTAGGTGGAGCCCGCAGAGGCCCACTCTATGCAGTAGGCCCCCTGGATCTAGGGAGGCTAAGCCCGACCCCACTATTCTGTGTGCCATCCTTCCACGCGCGAGGTAAGGCTGTAGAGGGAAGTAGGAGGCTCATGGCCATCCGAATGGAGATCCCAGAGTATCCTTTATGACCGGTGTGATCATAGCGTCCGCCTCATCGCCCTCATTTCCATGCCCGATTCCGACCGCTCTTCTTCACCACCGTCGTCAGATTCGCAACATGAACGTTCGCCAAGCTCGGGTAGGTACCTTTTTGGTCGAGGGGATCGCATGTCTACGACGCATGCGCAAGTCCGACCGGGATTTCTAGCCGCAGCTTTTTTCACCCCTAACCCTGCTGATCCCACCTGGAATGTACTGCCTGTCTGGCCCTCCCCTCTTTCCCTCGGTTAGGCCCAGGACTTACTGGGCATGCAGAACTGCAACTTGCACAACTTGCCCGAGAACTATCAGCTTAAGTACTGTAAGTGCGCCGCCCCCGGTTCAAGTGGGCATAAGCCTCGCTGCCCACCCGTAGCTTCCGACGTCAACCAGGTTGTTCAGCGCCTTTAGGCCCACAACTGATTGTGTTCGTTAATCTCCACCCTCACGTTTAACTGTGTCCTACCTTACCTAGACCTTTACCATATCGCCACTTGGCCCCAACTGTCGTTCGTGGCCGAGGATGATAAGGGCCGGATAATCGGCTATGTCCTCGCTAAGATGTAAGTAGTCATTTCCCATTTTTTTCTATAGTACAGGCCTGGCTTCTGCATTTACAGATCCTTGTAGTTAACTAATCCATATCCGTACCACCTCTCCACGGACCGACCTTGGCAGGGATGAGGAGCCGTCTGATGCCCTACACGGCCACATTACGTCACTCTCCGTCATGCGCAAGTACCGTCGGCTGGGTATAGCCGAGAAGCTCATGCGCCTATCCCGTAAGTACCCCTCGATTCGCGACATTACAGCAGTATTGATGTTCGGATCCGCTTAAGCGGAGGATACCTACAGGCCCACCGTTAATATTCTTGAGTGACTTTCCCTCACCCCTCCGGCTCGTAACCTCTTCCACATCTGGTTTGATAGAACGGGCCATGGCCGAAGCGTTCAACGCCCAGTATGTTTCCCTCCACGTACGCCGGGGCAACATCGCTGCCCTCAATCTGTACCGCGATAACCTCAAGTTTAGCGTACATGAAATCGAGGCAGGCTATTACGCCGATGGGGAGGATGCCTACGCGATGCGCCTGGACCTGCGCAAGTGAGCCTCTCCCTCCCTCTTTCCCTCACCTCCCATGGCCTTTACCTTTGTATTATCTCGGGTAATATTTTGCATCTGGCCTTTCCTCATGGCAACAATAGCTCACCCAGTCTGACTTTGCTCATGTGTGTTGTATGATGGGGAGGAGGTCATATACGGAATGTTGATTCTTAACATCGTTTCATTTGAGAGGGATCCGTCACGGGGACCCCCTATTCTGAAGCAGCATTAAATGGGTGGATGTATACAACGGCTAATACGGGTCGAATAATGGTTTATTCAAGAATTACATAAGCGCAAACCATGTACTACTGGGCGGAACGAAGCACGCTGAACTTGACAGGCACCATAGGGGATGCTTTCTCGTCTCTGTAGATGGGTACGTATAGGCTCTGTTGCATGGGCACCGAGATGAAGAGGTAAGGATCTAAGCTGAATGCACGGAAACATGTGAGTAGTTCTACCGGGTACTGCAGGGCGCCCTTCAACATTTTCCCCTCCCGGGTGTAGGTTAGGAGCTGGTACCGCTTCTTCTGAGCCTGCGGTAAGCAGTCTTCCATCTGACGGTACTCAGGCTGATCCCGCGTGGAACGGTCTTTATAGAACTCCAGGACACTTTTGAAGAAGGTCAGGAAGCTAGCGCGAGCAATCGGCAGCTTAATGTCTTGTGTACCTATAAAACCGCTTTCCCGCCCCATACGAGGTGTGTCCATCTTACTGGGGATCAGTGCGGCGAGGAACACGGCTTGGAAATACGCTAAAACCCACTTGCGCCTGCTATGTTCGAGTGGGAATGTCCTAAGGAGTAGGGTGCTGAGGACGTCGAACCGGCCGTGATGAATGTAGTACACGATGGTCATAGGTACGAGGTGCAAGTAAACGTATCCGAGGGCCGGCCCGTCGGCCTCGGGATGGTCACTGCTAGGGAAAAACGGTGCTAGCTCGTCGCGGGCCGCGTCGGAAATACCCTCGCTGAGTTCTCCGTACAGTTTCTTCTCTTCTAGGTCTACCAGAGCGCGGTTGAGAATGTGCGCGTAGAGTGCGTCGGTAGTTTCCTCGGCGGCGAAGTTGTAAAGCAGGCCCTCATTTGCGGGGAATTGGAGGTTGTCTCTTAGATTCACGTAGAGTGGGTCCAAGGTCGGCTCCGCTTCGGTATCAGCGGTCCTGGGCGCACGCTCAAGTGACAAAATCGTTGGATACTGCACCACGACCTCGTTTGCTGCTGGAGGATCCACAGTTGGCGGTTGGTGACCAAAGCGGGAACGACCGTGGCGACGTTCGAAGCTGTTAACCTTAAGGAGAGCCAGGTAAGCATTGAGCGTAGAATGAAGGGCCGCACGATACATCTGGTCGGAAAATGGGACGAATTGGACGGGGGTAACTTGGGGCACACCCGTATTGTAGTATTTAACCGCCGGTTTGGAACCGAGTTTGGTAAAGCGCTTGAGGCGTTCGAAAAACCTGTTCGACCGCGAGGTCACGCGCTGTCGCTGACTTGAGGTCGAAGAATCGCTGGGCAACATGGAATCAACCTGCGGTACGTTAGCGTCAGTTGGGATGATGGAAAAAAACACTAGGAGAGCGGCGGTGGCACCCGCCCGCCTGAAACAAAATAGCATGGCGAATTAATTATGGTGTATCAAGGCAGAAAGTGCCGTGACAAGTAGGAATTAAAAAGAAAATGAAAAGAAGGAGCCCTGGGCAGCCGAAGGCTACGAAAAAGTTGAGTGTACCGAGGGCCTAAATAGATAAAGCTTATAATGGTTTTGAGCCAGGACCAAGGAGGGGTCAAACCGATATATATATATATGTGTCGCTAACGCAATCGAAGCGAAATACCGCTTAAAGGGCAAAGTCGGTCTGAGTTGTCATAAGTATATCGGCCTTACCAACTGGGTAGCCCGGTGCTCCGAATTAAAGAGGTAAGATTGAATTACGGGACGGCAAATGCAAACCGACCAACCTCTCGTCTCAATAACAGGCCGAAAGGTTGGTCGACAAATAGTGGCACGGTAGACACACCAACTTTGCCACAGGCCGGATGATCAAAATGCCGACTAGTCTGTGAATAGTGTGGGTCCCGGTGGGAGACACCTGCCGTCTTGTACTACACACCAGTGTCCTCTCGTCGAATGGCTGGGCATAGCTGCCTTTATATACATATATATTAGTTATCCGAGGCCGCCGCCTCCCTTTTTTTTGTACTCTCCTCTTCCTTGCCTTGTCCTCGCACCCGATGGGTTGGTTGTTGCGTTCTGACATTACCTGTCGGCATACCCTAGCCTTTGGAGCCTGTGACGAGGCCCTTTTTTTTAAGGCTGGGAGTAGTGCACCGCCATGGCTTGCAACTGGACACGGAGTTGGGCCTCTAATCGTTAAAAGGGGGGAGGAAAGAGGCTTAGGTTGTACCACGCCGACGTGTAGGGGCTACCGGAGCGAATTCTACGCGGGCCACTTCCCGATTGGTCCTACAACCCTATGCTCGGGCTGTCTATCGGTGTCTCATCCGTTTTTACTGTTTGCAAAACGGTAGTATATTCTCAAATTTAGGTTATACCGCACGGACCGGGCTCTCTGTAACTAACCTCCGCGGTAATTTCCAGCAGCCCATCGGCACCAACAACGCACTTAGGGCCACGTAGATAGCCAGCAACTAACCTGTCCCAAGTCAGCTTATGGAAGAGTGTATGGTCCGGCAGTCGACCCGAGAAGTTCGTCTCTATCTACTCCAATCGACAAGGCCGGGCATCCAGTCGAGCCTCGGTTAGCAGGCGCTTCCAGGTCTACTGTCCCTGCTAATGAGACCAGGGTACAACAACTAATGCCAGTTTCTCTACTAAATTATAGGCGGGCTATGGCATTGCGGTGCTGTATTGTGTGGCTTGCAGCATGCTCGACAATTTGGCAGAGAAGTAGGCGCAGTGTGATGATACGACGGGGTAGAGAGGCGACCGACTGGAGTAGAGAAGTAATGGAAAAAGGAGGAAAAAGAAACAAAGTACATCAGGTGGTAGGGGGAGGGGGGTGGTTCGAGGCTCACACCTGCATTAAGTAGCTCCACTAAGCCTCGGTCTCCATGGGCGCCACCGAATCGGACCCAAGCGATGCCGCCCCCGTCCCGTCGCCGCCGTCACTTTCCAGCCGGGCGAGGTAGGGCGCCACCGCCTCACCGTCGAGCAGGGTGAAGTCGGTATCCTTGCCGACGTAGGCAATGGAGCAGTTGAGAGTATCCAGGGACTTATCCTGGGCCAATGTATCGCGCAGGGCCCGTAGGCCGTGCTCAATCAGGTCGTCGAGACTGGCCTGCGGAAAAGTATCGAACCGGCGCTCGAGGTAAGTACGGGCGGACTGGGAGCGGGACCCAATGGACATGGCAAAGTATTCGAGCACGTTAGCGGAGGGCGAAAACTCATAAAGGTGAGGGCCCGTCTCGTCGTAGCCAATGATGAGCAGACCCACGCCGTAAGGGCGGCGGCCGTACTCCTGGGTGTTGGTCTGGGCCTTCTCGGAGAGCGTGTTGGCAATGCGGAACACCGGCAAGGGTCGGTCATAGAGCGTACGCGACCGCATGGCCTCGTTACGCATAAAGTTGCTCAGTACGCGAGCGTCGGAGGTTAGCCCGGCGATGGCAATGCCCATGTGGTCATCGGTGCGGAAGATCTTCTTTTGGTAAGACGCAAGCTCCCCAGGCGATCGCTTGACCGCCACTAGTACAGCAAAGTCGTCCGAGCGCAGTCCCACAACAGCCGAGCCTTGTTTCACCGCCTCCATGGCATACTCAATCTGGTGGATGCGGCCCTGCGGGCTCCAGGTGGACGCATCGTTATCGTACTGGTTGCGAAACTAGAGCCAAGGTGTGGGGAGGGAAGGAGAGGTGGTGAGTAGATAGCGGAGGTCAGATGAACGGTTAGAAATGGGTCGGGACCTTAAGGCCGGTATGGATTGCAGCTCTGTACTGCGGCACCAGCCCCAACGGTCGCTCTACCGACTTACCATGTCGAATAAAAGGGCGGAGGGGCCAGGGATGGGGCTGGGGTGGACAGATGGGAGGGCGTGGGGAGGGTCGAAGAATAGGAAGGAGGAATGGGCAAATACACCAGATGTGACAGGGAAATGGGATGGTGATGGCAAGCTACGCGATGAGCAGTTCAGGTGTCCTGGCGGGCGTCGTCACGGTCGGCCACTGTAAACTCGCAACGTGTCGCGCCAGTGAGGCTACTGAACGGCCAGGCGGAGCCCGGAGTACTAAGGAGCTCCACTACCTGTCCCAATTTATTCGGGTTAGCCTGATTCGGTAGCCACTGCGGTTGATTCAACAAGCAGGGCTGTGACTTACCTGTCTCGGTGCCTAACCTACCGGGTTGGACTTTCCAGCGTGTAGAACATCTCCGTGGACGGAAGATACCTCTACGCTGCGGGCGGGCCATGAGCCTCATAGGGTCTATTGGTCCCAGGAGGGTCGACTTCGTTGCCCCCGCAGTCTAGGTCTGGCTTACCTGGTATTACTTATCTGCACCACTCTCTGGGGTCGTCCCTCGTTGACGAGAGTGATCATGAGGAAATCCCTTAGGGTTCCATCGGGGCCTTTCGCAACACACCGGGATTATCGATGGGGCATCTGTACCCGTGGTAGCCGGCAGCCGCTTTGGTTATAATAGCTACAGCAAAGCAGTCAACCACCTTGACCACTGTCTCGCTATTAAATTTCATCACGTGATTGTCCACCTGGCCGCTGACCGGGGTGTCGAACCAGCGGCGCCCATGCGCGATTTTGGTAACCATTGCTCACAGAAGGTATCTAGCCAACTTGATGGCCATTCCGTTCTAGTATTTAACCAACCATTGTCTACAAGCTGATCAGGTAGCCCAAGTCTGCAATGTACAGCGAACGGCTAGATTTATCACCAAAGCTGCAGACCGATCAGAACTGAACCACAGGCTCTAAGTGGAGAAAATGTCCTGCCGTGGGTATTGATGCTAGCCTTCGATCCAACGCACCTATTCGACGATAGAGTGGGGAAACCCCGGGACAAAAAGATAAAAAAAAATATCGCGGGCCGTAGCTTGGTCGCTTTAGTATGGGTCTAACCCCGCCATAAGCGGCCCGGCCATGCTTTTTTTTTTTCCTCATTTTTTGCGTTCAGATGCAGCCGAATTAATACGGAGCCGACGGGCGAAAAAAATGGCCATACTCTGACTAGCGATGCGTAGATACTACCGACCTCAACCTAGGCTTCGTTGGACTCCAAACCAGGCGATACTCCCTTGCACGGCTCATTTGTAATCGCAAACCTTCAGGAGGCCTCTCCTAATTCACATTGCACACGTCGACGTTGCCCTGCCACTCCCAACTCCCTCGCGAATCCGGACTGCATTTGGTCAAGGGTAGACGGTCTACCTTGCTTTCGCACTCGACTTGTCCCGATTCCTGCCTAGAATACCCGGGCTATACTCGACCCCTCCCTATTCTAGTGCCTCACGATATTCACTGTCAACGTTCAACTAGTTGATATAATAAGCCGCACCCTCTTTTTTTTCTGCCTTTAGACCCACCCCTTTTAAGTCCTCACGGCCAGTAGATAGTGCCCCATACCTTGACTGGGTTGCTACCTCCCCCCCCGATCCCGCTACCATGCCCGCCCTCCAACATCTTCCCAAGCGGAAGCAAAGAAGGCCGAAGGCCATCACCTTCGCGCAGGCCTCCCCCGCACAGGCCGCACCCGTCCAGGCCACCCCCACACAGGCTGCCCCTGTGGAGCCCACAAAGGAATACAGTTGGCACCAGGCGGATACGGTGCGGGTCGCTTGGTTGGAAGCCTTGCAGCGCGACACCGACTTCAGCCCGGTGCCCGTGTCCGACTATACAATGGGGGGTCTGCACAAACCGAATTCCAGCACTAACGGTGATAATGGTCAAGATTACGGCTTCCACACGGCCTATGTTGCCGACCGGCACCGCATGATCGCCCACTCTTTCCCCGTCGAAGAGTCTGCGGACGACGAGACCTCCGCGACCGACCTGGCCCTGGTGTGTCGGGCTGGTGGCCCGAATAACCCGGCCTCCTATCTCTATACGTCGGACTCCAAGTTCCTCCTGGAGTGTCGCCAGGCCACCGTGCGTCTCTACAACGTACCCAGAGGAGCACTGGTTTCCTCCTTCTGGGTGGGTCAGGCCATCACCGCCGCGGCCGCCCACCCGGAGGATCCCTCCTTGGTTTACCTGGCCACCCGGGACCTCCAACTTGGTCTCTACAACATCACCCAGGGCCAGATCATCCGGCAGTGGACCATGCCGCTCCCGGTGGCCAAGATCATCCCGCATCCGAAAGACCCCCGCTACCTCTATCTGTGGCTCATGAGCGTGAGCCGACAGCAGCCCCAAAGCGAGGGTCGGTTCTCTCCCATCGGCCTCATCGGCGCTGTCGTGGGTATGGATCTGGCGGCCGTGGACCCGTGCCACCAGTTTAGTCCTTACATGCTACGCAACATCGTGTCCGACCTAGCCCTCTCTCCGTGTGGCCGCTTCCTGGCCGTGGGCTACGGCCGTACCTTGGGCGTGTGGGATCTGACGAAAGACGGGGCTACTGATTACATGCGGGACAGCTCCGAAACGTCCGAGTTGTTCAAACCCTTCCTGATTACCCACACCGTTAACTGGGTGAGCAGCCTGGCCTTCCACCCTACGGAGGGTCATTTGGCCGTAGGCTGTCAGTCTGGTGAAATTCTGATCTACCAGAAACTGCAGACCCGCCTCTTCACCAAGACCATCCGAATGCCTCTCTGGCACGGTGTTGGTATAGAGGGCTTGTACTTCAGCGCGTACGATGACCAGCTCCTGTCCACCAGTGATAAGCCGGTGCTGTTGTCACAGAACTGGAACAGCTTCAAAACCATCTTTACCCCACACTTGGGCAGCATCATTCGCGGCTTCGTGGCGGCTCCTGACCACAGTCGCGTCGCCATGGTGATGGGCAACGGGTCGATCCACAGCTATGAACTGGCAATGCCTCGCTTCCAAACCACCGCCATCAACCTGCGGATCCAGCCGGACCTTCTCCCGCAGTGCGCTGCCCGGTATCCTGCCGCGGGCCTGCAAGCGCACCCGATCACACAGCAGCTGATGTTTGATACCCCCTTCGCCTCCGTCCAATTCTACGACCCCTTCGCCGACCGCGCGGGTTGCCAGGAACTCGCCTTGGGTGCCATAAGCCTCCGATCGGGCGATCCGTACGCCGCACGGTCGGGGATCCTGATCGAACATTTCACGGTCACCCGGAATGGTCGGTGGTTAGCCGCCTACATTACCCTCGATAATCGTAACGACGTGTACGCCCGCCAGCTGGTGTTTTACCATTACTGCGTGGCGTCGAAGCAGTACCTTGGCCCCATTACCCGGGTCCTGGATCCGCATCAAGGTGCCATGACCTCGATGTCCTTCCAGATCCAACCTAAACGATCGACCTCCCCGCCGCAGCTGGTCACCACGGGGGCCGACGGCCGCCTTCGTCTGTGGACTTTCCAGGGCCGTAGTCCCCTGCCCGGCCGGCCCAAGAAGACCAACGCGCAAGGTTCCTGGCAGAGCCGGGGTGCCCTGACCTACGGGAATGTCCCACTCACGCAGGCCAGTTTCTCGCACGACGGGTCCGCCCTGATTGCTGCCTCGGGTCGGCGGATCTGCTTGTGGGACGCCCGTACCCTCGAGCTGCAGGACACCCAGACCCTCCCACTGGGCAACACCATCCAGCTCCTCCGGTTTGCCGGACCGGGCCTCCGTCTGATTGTCCAGACCGCCGACCAGCTGTACCTGTGGGACGCTCTGGACCGCATGCAGCTGTGGAATGTGACGGCCACCACTTTCCATGAGGTTGTGGTGCACCCGCACGGGACTTTGATTGCTACCCTGGAGGATGCCATTACCGGACCGCCGGCCGACGCAGGGGCCTTCCGAACCCGTCTGAACTTGTACCGCGCCGATTCCCCAACCCCCGTCGCCACGCGTCTCCTCCGTCACAAGGTGAAGCGAGTCACCTTCATCAACGCCCGGCTGGCCGAGGGGGAGTCCATCGGTAAACCCTCCACCACCATTGTATACCCCCTCGAAGACCGGTCCACCAATCTCTTGGCCATCGATAACGCAACGCAGGCCATCGACACCGATCTGAGCCACGTTAGTCTGGTGGCCATGACGGGCCGCGGCACGGTCCTCACTTTTGTACCCCAGGCGGAAGACAAAGACGAGGGAACCTCCGTTGTTTTACGTCATAACTCGGTGATCTCCCGTACCGCACAATCGACAGTTGCGCACGAACAATCTACTGCTGCCATGGACACGGATGCCCCGGCGCCTGGGGAGCTCACACTATACTCTAGGGTGTACGGTAAACTGCAGCCCCGAGCCCTCACTGGCGAAGCTGACCGGCTCAAGGCGACCGCCGCTGCGGGCCAGACCGCAGCCACGGGCGACCACCAAGCGTTGAGAGATCCTTCCGAGCTGGTGGACGAGATGCTCCGCGGGCCCAGTCACCTGCTGGCACCAGTCCACATGATCTTTGATGAGCTCGTGGGGCCTCTCGTATACGCTTCTTCTTCTGCCGAGGCTGCTGCTGCGACTACCAAATCTACGGCTGTATCGGATGGCAACGACGTGGATGAAGCAATGATGGTGGCCGAAGAGCGGAGTGAAACTGGAGGTACTAATGCTCAAACGAGCGGCGAGAACGGGCGGGACGATCCGAACACGGACGTTCTGGCTAGCTTTCTCCGCGGATTTACACTTGACGACAAGGCCGACCACACGGCAGCTAATACGGAGGTCTCTGAAACGGCACCGTCACTTTCGAAAAACCTGTTTGGCAACTACTTTAGTAAGCGGACCTCCGAGGCCAGTCAGTCATAAAATGGAGAGGAATGCGCTGCCCGGCCCTTCTAAGCACCCACGAAACATATTGGTCCACAGCCTTCCCCCCACCCTCCGCTCTCTTATATCTCAACCTTCCGATCTCATCGAATCCTTTCGATCGACACTATCTCATATTGTTTCCTCCGCATACTCTTTCCCCTGTTCCATTCAGTTCTATACGAGGGAGTTGTTTTTTAAAAAAAATTAACATATACATTCGTTTTTGGCATAATAACAACAGGCACATGTTCATTTTCAGAGTGAAGCAGAGAGATGCATATAGATTTTGCCTGGCTTTACATGCTTACTCTACACTCGATAAGCCAGGCACTCGTACTATGTAGTCTTCGGATGAGATGTCTCTGCTGGTGGGTAGCATTATAGCTTGCCATCTAACCCCACTATCCTGTACTTCCCCCTGTCACATACCACCCTCAGTAAAGCGCAGCTGTCTAATGTCAGCCGATTCTGAATAATTTACCGCCGTTTCTCCATCCAGGCACCCCTCTGGACTCATTCCAGTAGCCGGGCGGCACCATCCCAGCATATTTCGCTCTACCACTGGAATAGGTGATGTGTTACACATCCATACTATCTACACCTATTGAAAACAATATAGCACACACAGATAGATTCCATAATGGGTTGTGGGTGGGACGTTTCTCTGCATCCCATCATGGGAAAATTGGTGACAATTAGACCCAGTGAAAAATCATTGCACACAGAGGGTGAGATGGGGTGGGGGATTCATTGACTTTAATGTACTTCCAGGTCGCGAGGCATCGTCTTATGGGGGGGGGGAAGGACGAATGGTGCATAAAAGAAACTGCTCCTGACGCTTACTGTAGGTGCTCGAGGGTTAAAGTATAATAGCAGGACATCGCTGGCGGATTATCTCGCAGCTTCTGAAGCGATGCCACTACACGTAGGTCACTAGGGTTGAACTCGGAGGAGTGGGTTAGTAAGACGATGATTTCCTCGAGGAAGGCGGCGGCCAAGGTACGAGCGGCCGCTACATCGGAAACCTGCCGACGTCCGTGTAGCACCTCAATGCACACGACTCCTGCCCCATAGAGGGTACCAAGGAGTAGCGTGTTGTAGTAGCTATCGACCACCCCGATACTGTGGGACATGTACTGTCGGAGGTCCAGGACGGCCTCCCAGCAACGCTGGTCGCATATCCGAAGGATGGCGCCCGGCACCTCGGTGGTCCCGCTGCCACTCTCGTGGTCCTTGTCACCACTGCTTCGCGAACTACTGGTATTCGGCTGGATGGCCATGGTATCGGTCAGCCCAGAGTACATGTAATCATCGTCGTCAGTGTCACGGTCGCTGGTACCTCCGAACTGATCTTCACCAGGGCCGTCCCAAGCTTCGTCCGAGAAGGCCGGTTTAGATGAGGAAGCATAGCACCCTACATTAGGGGGTGTGGGTAAGACCCCGTCCAAATGGTGTAGGTAGATGAGTAGCATGTAGTACTGGTGGCCGTCCAGCAGTTCGTGGTTGGTCAGCTTGCGCGGTGCGACTGGCACGTCGGCGTCTAGTGAGGGGATGGTATGACCGTGGGTAACCTTGATTAGGCTTTGGGAAGTAGCTCGCCACCGTTCGAGAGCCTGACAGGCGCGTCGCCAATACCTTAACCAGCGCGTAACGTCGTGGCGGAAATGGTAGCGAGCAGTGGCAACCAGGTGGAGAAGTCTTGACAAGGCGCAATTAATCCGCGTGGAAGCGTACTCGAAAAACGGTAGGAAATAGGTTGGATAATCCGGGCTGGTGTTTATATCGGAGCCATCATGAGACGCCGCGGCAGTGAAGTCGGGCGGAGGCACGATCAGCCGGCCTTCCGGGTAGACGACCTGAAACTCGTCTAGGCGGACCACAGGCCGGAGTCCGAAGGTGACGGCATTGTGGGCATCGCGAGTTATCGCAATCCACCAGACGATACGGAAATGATCAATGAGCAGTGGATTACGAAGTCGGGTCGCGTCGAACGAGGAGTCGGGCAGTGGAGGCGGGGGCGGGCTCTGATCAATCAGGTGAACCCGCATCACTTGGAGCTTCCGGATGGCCGTGGTGATAGCCAACACGGACTCGCTGTAAGCGCCCAGCCCAAGGCAGTACTCAGCCGTAGTGAAGAGCACCGTGAGGGCGTCGGCGCTGCGCTCTTCGATGAAACGGACAATGCTCTGGCGGAGGTGGTTGCGGTAGAGATTGATGATCACGACTTGCGGAATATGGTGGAAGCTTTCGTACTCAGAAAGCGGGCTGCAAAGGAGAGCGATAATGAGCTGTAGTTCTGAGGGCATGACATCCCTCTGCAGGCGCGTGATGGCCCTGTAATAATGCAGATCACCAAATTGGCCGTAGGCCCGCTGCGCAAATTGGTAAAGACCGTAGCGTAAGATTTCAGAGTGGAAGAGTAGGTCGGTGTCGTTAAACAAGGCCCGATGAGGCGCGGAAGAGGTCTCGGCCAGCGGAGACGATAGTGGGTCCGAAGATGACGGTGACAGGCTGATGTACGGATTAATACGGGAGGCATTTGAAGCAGGGTACTCTTCGACCAGCCGAATCAACACCGAGCGTGCCGACCTGGCATGCCCGACCTCTCCGCTACGCTGGTGACGCGCCCGAAGCGTTGCCATGCAGGGCATTATGACTGGAACGTCCGCCAGTCCCTTTGGGCCGCCTTCGTTCCTGCAATTGCCAGCGCGGGTAAGTCTCGGTGTCAAGGATGTGGACGTTGGCAGGCTGCTGATAGAATACGGCGCCGACGAATTGGGCTCGGTTTGGTAGGCCCCAAACAGATGTGACTCGAAAGAATGCGGATCCCCGGACACATGTGACTGGTTCGAGGTTGAGCTGGGAGCCCCGGGAACGGCCAGTTGAATCCCAAGGGTCGGGCCATTGGAGGGGACACTCGAAACGCATTCCGCTGAACCGCCCTGGATGTCTGGCGCCTTGCGGAAGCGAGTCGGGACTGGCGCGTATTCACATTCGAGGTCTCGCTGGACGCAGCTGGTACAGGTTGGAAGCTTTTTGTCGCATTTCGCCCGACGGGCCCGGCAGGCTTGGCATGCGAATAAGGTGCGGGGTTGGACGGGTTCGTGCAGTCGCGCTATGGGCAACAGCTGTGGGCGAGGCTTCATTGTTTAGGCGCAGTGTGCTGTGGGCGGCGTGGTGGCGAGGAAGGAGTCCAACCCGAAGGTCAGGGCCGGGAGGATAGGAATGGGCTCGAGAGCGGAATTCAGCTGACCAGAAGCCAAAATCCCAGGGGCTCACTACTGCAGTGGAGGTTCTGAAATCGGGAGCGGGGGGAAGCGGGGCGAACGCCGTCGGCCGAAGCTCTTAAAGAAACCGGCCATATTAAGGGCTCGGAAATTATAACCCAGGAATACCGCCTGCCGACAGGGGTGCCTAGAACGAATCCAATAAAATACGGACTACATGTTACGTCTCCGCTGGAAACGCCTGGGGTGAGACGGATGATCTGATGATGGCAAACTTCTCTATGGCGAAGTGTAGAACAATACAGAGGTTCAGTTAGATTGGACAAGAAGCTGACAAACCGGCACATCGGTCGAGTCACTAGTGGATCAGACTGTGGCGTTGTCCTTCTCTTTCCCAGTAGTCCTCTTTGGCCCACTTCACTACAATTAGTCAGGTCAAGAATACTGGGCGTCCCACGGAGAGTCGATCTCTTCCTTCGAAAGCTTGACCACCGATGGACGAGAGAGTGGCTGCGAAAATGAATACGATAAGGGCAATCCAACGACCTACAACAGTACTCCTCTGACTCCTGCCCAGACGGCCTGCGCCAATCAGCCTTATCGCTGTGGGGATACCGTGTTGTCAGAGAGGGACGCTAGTGAAGGGTGAAGCGTTGTACATTTACCCCAAATGTTACGATACTACTCTCTCGAAGAAAACTTGGTCGCTGGCGCCTGGATTTTCGCCTAAAAGAAAAAAAAGGCCAATGGGCTGTCCCTTACCGAGATATGCCTAGCCTCTACCGTGCGGGAGCCCATCACATGAAATATGGCGATGGAGGCCGGTATGCCGGTGGTGGGTAACGATCGAAACGATACTGCTTGCGGATATTTGACAGTAAGAGACTTAGCTTGGGAAGGAGGCACACAACCCAAGATGAGTCTGGCGGTTGTAGAGTGCACAGTTTGGTATGCTCAATAGCCAAGGACGGCCACGGAGTTGACAGAGCCGATAGCCTCGAGCGCGGGGCTCTTTCACGACTCGAAAGGAAGGAGCCGAGCGGCGGCCTCTCACCTGTCTCCAAAGGCTGTACCGAGGAGGTAGGGGGGTTATGAACGAGGTATACTGCACAGCAAACGTGCCTTACACTTTTGGCCACCACTGCCACCCACAGCTTGGTCGTTCGCATGGGAGGGAGCCGACCTACGCCGTTGATCATGGCTGGTTCCCGCACAATATGGCAATAAACCGGGACAAACACCACCCCAAGCTTAGGTGTGAGTTAGCCCCTGGGGTGTGTTGTTCCCAGCTGGCAAGGTTTAGTGCTCCGCCTGGCCAGCCCGGCTTGACAGCGCATTGCAAGTGGAAACTCATGACAGGCCGGTTAGAGTGCCGTGTAATAGTGAAGCGGACCTAAGCTGTGGCTGAGACATCTCACGTGATGATTATTCTTGGCCTGTCCGGTAACGTTTTTTTTCCATTGACCGCAACGGCTCGCTGGCACATTGTGAATTGATCAGGCAGAGGCCCTAAAGTCGCAGGTGGAGAAGCTAGGAATAGAGACTAAATGAACCTTGGTTCGGGCTACCTGAAGGCCCCAAGTCCGGCCAGTCGCTACCCCCCCCCCCCCCATTCGCTAAATGCTTCGCCTTCTCCAGCCGAAATCCCCCTACCCTTTTGTCTAGTGCTGACCGACGTGTCTGGCTCGCATGCTGTAAGCTTTCGGCATCAATTTTTTTTTTACCTAGCCGGCTCTAGCTCTGCGATACGTTGGTTGTCCTCATTCCACGTACACCACACCTTCATTACTGTACTATCTTGCCAGCCCGCATTCCACCATGACTTACGTCAACGCGGATGACTTTATCGCCTTTGACTTCGGCTCTGAAGCCTCCGACGAGGCGGAAGAACCCCGAGGCGCTGTGCTCGCCCGGCCTGTGGCGTCGCGGGCCACTGCCGTTTCCCTCATGCATAAGCCAGTGGCCGGCATTAGCATCCGGGGGGCCTCCGTAAGCACGGGCGCCAGCGGTCGCAAGCGAACGTTCGATAAAGTTGAGCCACCCCCGCCCAACAACTACTATGGGGATAACCTGACCTGCGTTTTTGACCGCTACCGGGCCAACCTGCCACCATGGTTCGCCACCAGCCTGCCTGAGACCCGGGAAACCCCGCCCGCTCCCATCTTAGCTCGCAACGTGCACCAGTTGCTACACCAGGAGGTGCTAGATTTCGTCGACTTTATCTCGCCAACAGCACAGGAACACAGGGTGCGTGAGTTGGTGATTCAACGGATTCGCCGGATGGTCCAGTCCCATTGGCCCGACGCGTCAGTGGATGTGTTTGGCAGTTTTACCCCGCGTATATACCTTCCGGACGGCGATATTGATTTAGTTATTACACTCCGCCAAGCCCAGTCCAAATCCGCCGTGGTCCAATGCCTACGAACCCTCACCCGGGTGCTGCGCCAAGATCGCCTGGCCCGTAACATCATCCTCATCTCCAACGCCCGAGTCCCCATCATCAAATTTGTGGACCGCGCCACGGGCCTTAACGTGGACGTGAGCTGTAACATGGACAACGGCATCAAAGTGGTGGGCCTCGTGACGCGGTACCTCGAGTCAGACTGGCCAGTGACGCTACGCGCCCTCGTCCTAGTCGTCAAGCAGTTTCTGAGTCAGCGGGGCCTGAGCGAGGTGCACACGGGTGGTCTGGGTTCCTACGCCGTGATAAACATGGTGGTCAGCTTCTTGCAGCTTCACCCCAAGATTCAGAGCGGCGCCATCGACCCACGCCACAACTTAGGCGTCTTGCTCCTCGAATTCTTCGAGCTTTACGGGCTAACCTTCAACTACCGCACCACCGGGATCCGGATCGCCCACCCGTCCGGCTATTTCTCCAAGGCTACCAGCCCGATCGGCAACACTCAGCCGCCGCACCTCCTGTGTATCCAGGACCCTCAGGACGCTAGCAATAACATATCACGGGGTACATATGGCATCAACCGCGTCCAGGCCGCCTTCGCGGGAGCCTTCACCGCGCTCACCAAGCAGATGACCCGGTACCGGCAGCACCTGGCCGCCGACGGATCTCTGGGCCGGGTCCAGCGACGGGGTTGGCACGAATCAAACCAGATCTCTGCTAGTGAGCTGAGTGCTGACGACCAGGCCCAGCTCGCCGATTTGGGCCTCTCTGGTCAGCCTGACGACAACCGTACGGACGACCAAGTCCTGCGCACCCCGTTCGTGGCCTCCTTTTTAGCCAGCATACTACAATTTTCACCAGGGTCTCTCCAGAGACGTCAGGCGATCGGCCAGGCGCTCAATAGTCGAGACCTGCAACGGGAACAGCAAGCCTGTGCTAACGACGACGCCCTGCGTCCACGTCGGTCCAAATCGCCCCCGCGGCGCCGCAAGCGTTCGGCCAGCCCGGTCAAGTCCGCCACCCGTTCGCCGCCCAAACGCCAAATGACGACATTGGCCACCGGTCCCACGGCATACAACCATCTGACCAAGGCCATGGCCCGGAGGCCCGTCCACACCTTTTCCGAGGCCACCATGAATGTCATCGACATTAGCTCCGACCACGAGAGCGACGTGGTCGTGGTGGAGCCAGCAGACCGGCAGACGACCGGACCTGGTTCTCCACCGGGAACCCAGACCCAATTGGAGACTACACCCACCACAATCGTGACCACCACGGGGGATGCCGATGAGGACTCCAAGACGCGGTTGTTTGTACGGAGGGATACCCGACGGGATTTTTGGCAGGCTAAGGCGCAGGCCCGGGTGGCCACCGACACGGATGAAGCCAGTGTGCTATCAGGCGAGGAGCCCATGACTCCAGAGTCAGCTGCCACCTTATTTTTCTCACCCTCCGAACACGCTTAGGAGGGGCTGGAACTCCATCACAATACCACCCTCCTCCCCCTCCCCAAGCTTACTTAGTTGAGCCGGGCCGTTACTGGAGGAGAAAGCAGCCTGGCTAGCGACTGACATTACAACTTGGCTATACATTTTAATATCCACATGGACTTGACGGAGTTTGTACCTTTACCTTTTCCTCTTCAATGAAGTCCTGATGGTAACCTCAAGTTGACCGCGAAATGACATTATGGAGCGTGACAGAGGCTGAGTTGCTCTCACTCCCCCCCCCCATCGACTAGAATTTCGTAACTGCTCCCTAATACTTTAAGATTCCCCTGGTACCGACTAGCATACCTGCCTGCTGGGGTTCTTGAGGAACTTGATCAAGTGGTTCAGGTGATATACAACTCCCTTCAAAAGCGAGCCCCTGCTACGATTCCCTTACCGGGTAGGAGTTAAAGGGACCTGTCTGACCAGGGACCGACCCGAGTAACAAGCAGTTGGTGTCCAATTGGATAAATTGGTCCGCCGCCCTAGTAAGCACACTTCCCCCTTGTGATATTTAGGTATCGATATATATATATATATATCAATTTTCGTTGTCACTCTGTCGTTATTTTCCATTTGCAGCCCTCATTTTATTTTAATTACCCAGTTTTTGCCCACGGCTTCCCTTAACTGTGCGGGCTGTATCCCGAATACCAACCGGCTTCTTGGGCAGTATAGCCGCCCATCTCATGGCAACCAATACCACCGGAAACGTTTCTCCCATCCTGCTCAGTCTACCGACAAGCTATCTGGCGTGGCTGCGCATGCGCTTCCTCATTACTTCCTTTACCAGCCTCATCATCCACGTCTTGCTCGTCTAATGGCACAGGACAGTCCACCTGGCCACCTACTACCCCAACCTCATTGCCTGTATCTTTTCCCTGGTCGGATTTACCGGAGCCCTGTTTTCGGCGTGGCGGCTGACGCTTGCCTACGCTATATTTAACACTGTCGATGTGGTCGTGGTCAATATCAGGGAATTGGTGAAAGGCCGATCGACCATCGGTACCCAATCGTTCCGGGTGTTCCTTGGCACCCTTCCACGTGGCCTTACTGATGATAGTATCGACGTCGAAGCGTGTTCCCACCGAGCGGAAACTCTGACAGCACTAGTACTGACGGCGGACGTGCTTTTCGCCGTCGTGCGGTCTGTACTGGGCCTCGAGCTGTTCGAGTACAGTAGGTATCTTCGTGGGTCCAACAGATTAATCGGTAAGACCCCGTAAGGGCTATCTTGTACTATACCACGACTTTGGACGGGTGGATGTAACCAGCTGACCGGGAGGCATAGTATCACTAACAATCAAGCATACTTTGTGGGTTTTATATTACAGTCGCGTTGAGTCACCTACAACTTATTCCTGGGCAAGAGTGCGCCCCTCCCCTCTCCCCTCCCCATGCCGTCATCAACACCAATAACTCTTCTAGAATCTAGTCATCGACAGTAGTTGCGTAGGATCGAGCGGCGGACGCCTTGCGGCTATTCTGCTGCATAAACATTTCCTTTTCAAACCCATTGGAACGGTCAACCCCGTCCCAGCGGAAGCCGGGCGCGATTCCAAAGCGGTTGGGCGGAGCAGGCGTGCCTTGATACACGGGTCTTCGGGGTGCCTTATCGCCTTTCTTGCGCTTGCTGGAACCACCGCCCGCACCAAATTGAGCTAATGGATCTCCCCACCGGTCCCGTTCTTTCAATTCCGCATTAATGTCAGCGTCGTCAGCGTACCGGGCCAGGGGCTTCAGCTTTTCCTCTTCGAACTTGCGACGGGCCTCTTCCTGCTCTCGCTTCTGAACCCGGCCTTTACCCCACTCCATCTGCTGCATGGCCTCCTCTTCAGCGCGACGCCGGCGGGCGGCCTCTTCGGCTTTAAGGGCGGCTGAATCACTGGCCTTACCAGTCTTGCTACGGTAGACTGTCTCGGCGTCGCGGCCCGTGCGGTCAGGGTCCATCGCCTGCAGGCGGCGACGCTGAGCAGCCTGGCGCTGCTCCTGGTCCTCCTTCAGCT
The DNA here is from genome assembly GCA_027575765.1 of Tieghemiomyces parasiticus. Lineage (NCBI taxonomy): Eukaryota > Fungi > Kickxellomycota > Dimargaritomycetes > Dimargaritales > Dimargaritaceae > Tieghemiomyces > Tieghemiomyces parasiticus. The sequence goes on along the minus strand of JANBPT010000032.1, from coordinate 34,886 downwards.
GTTGGGCGGACTGCAGGCCGAAACGTGACCCCGGTGCAGTGGTCGACTCGGTTGAAGTAGTGGGTGGCGGCGGCAGGGCGACCGGTGGGCGCTCCGGAGAGGGGTGACGCTCAGTACCAATGGTGACGCTGGGCACGCTTGGTATTGGTACCGTAGTCGCTAATGAAGTTGCTGACGAGTCCACGTCGTCAGGTGCGGGAACGCGCTTCCGCCGGCCTTGGGATACTCCCTCGGCACAATGCACCTTGGACTGCATCTGCTGTTTGCGGAAGGCTTGCAGTAGCTCCGGGTCGGCATCGATAGCGGGGGCATCTTCGCCGTATAAATCGAGGTCGTCATCGGAGGCGCCCATGACAATAAATCAACGTGCTACACGCGTGAAGGGTAGTTGGGCTGAAACTTAGGCTAGCAATTCAGTCAATGTGGGAGCGCGCACAGCTAACTAGTGATTAGTGCATCCGCATGGGGGGTTGGGTCTTGCCCAAGAAGCTGGGATAGGCTGGCTAAGGTCCGGCGTTCAGTCATGGGCCCGTGCCAACGGTGACGGTTGATAGTGTAGTAGAGGTAGGAGCAAAATCACGTGGTTGTTGGTGACCAAACTATCCCATCGTCGCTATCCAACCATAAAACAATAAAAAATGGAATATTCGGCCACCGAAAAAAAAGGCACACTAGGACCAAAAAATTTATAGGTGCTACAGATCAGCTGTTTTGCACTCCAACCTCGCTTAGTAAGTTAGCTTATATAACCTAAGGGTTCCTAACCAGGAGAAACGGTCCCTAGCTTCTTTCCCTCATTTCGTTACTTTGTATATATCCGCAGAACCCCCAGATGTCGCAGTTTTCACATTAGGTATGTTTGTCATGCTCTCCACCCTTCATTCTACGCCCTGGAACCCCAATGATGAATATTATAGCATAGTTCATCGGAACTTGTTGTCGAGAAGACGCAAGCATGTAGATTGCTGGCATATTGTCTTTCGCCCCTATCTGAGTTTTTCCGATTTGTCCACACATCATGCTGGACCCCGCCATCGACCGCTATCTTAAAACCAATGGAACTGTTAACTAACGTAACCATAATCTTTGCCCGCCCTGACTTAACTTTAAATACCTATTGTGTGTAGAATAAATAATGTACCTTTGAATCAATGGTGTTTATCTGATTTCTGGATTATCAGTTAAAGTTACATTGTCGGCTGTTATTGAATAGCTCGTTGGCCGGTCCACAATTGCCCCGCCCTACTCACAGTGACTCATCCCGTTCGTACCCAAACACTTCCAAACTGTATGTTGACAGCGTTCGCCTAGATGGTTTGGAACTCAAAGCCAGCTGGGCCCGTTCTTTATATTACTTTTACTTGGGACAAAGTGGAGGATTCAGAATCAAGTATAGCATGATTTTTCATGCCGACGGTTTAGTTTGTGACCTTGATCTGTCGGCCAGGGGTCAAGGTCGACCGTTCGTTGAGGGACTCCGCCTACTCGATAGCCTGGTAGGCCTCGACGGTGGGCCTAAACAAATCCTCGGCCAAAAGCAACTGCTCGTTGGGGTCTGCCTTGACAACAGCAGAGCCGGAGGACGGAATGCCGCTGCTCAGCTTCTTGCGCCAGCTACTCAACTTGTCAAAAGCAGTGCTAGTCCAGGCACCGTTCGTGGCGCTCTGGCATTCGCTTAAATCCTCGCACAGGTTTTCCCAGTCGCCATCGTCGGGGTTCGGGTGGTTCGTACGAGCAGAAGGGAAAGCCTCCAGCTCGGGGATATCGTTGAACCGGCTAGAGGTTGAGAAAGAAGGAGTGCCTTGGATCAAGGTAGAGGGCCGGGCGGAAGTAGTACCAACTAGAATGATGAGAAAGATGGAGCTGGCGGCGAGAGCGGCGTGGCGGAGGCCGAAGTGATGTGTGGCACAGGCAGTCATGATGCAGGATATAGCTCGATACGGAGGAGAGTGGGAATGGAAAGGCTGATGGCCAAATTGACAACAGAAGTTGGGCAGATAATAAGGCCGTGAAGGGGTTGGTGAGATGCGGTAAGGCTGGTTTACAGATGATTTATACAGGTCACCTTGGCGAGGCTAGACACAGTGATAGTGTCGATGTGGGGTGTCGGTACAATCTGTAAGAGCGAGAAATGGACAGCTTATATACCAAAGAAAAAGTACTGTGCATAGTGGAAGTAGAAGCGGTGGTTAAGGCACTTCGAGAACTTCGGCTAATGAACGCGGGGGAGGGTCAGAGGTGGGAGGGCTGGTCTACAAGCGGGCCCAGGGGACGAGTGGCGCGCGGCCGGTCATGCCTTGGGTACCCGGCGTTCGTGGTATTACAGGGAGCAGTCAAAATAGGAAACGGAGAGACGAGAGGTAGTAAAAGCTGACACTGGCCGGACCCACAGCACCGGCGGTTGACGGGTGGCGGATGGCGTTGATAGCTGCAGGAGCTGTGACACTGGTCATCGCGGTTGCTTGTTAAGGTAGCCCCGGTGGTGGCACAACTGGGGACACGAGTCCTTCCCCTTCACTTCGGTTCTATTCCTCTCTGCCCCTCTCGCCCGGCTTGCTTGACTACCCTCTCTCAGTTGGGGAAGGTGGGCTCTTGCGCATCGTGGGTTGCTCTGTCGGCTGTAAGGCCCTATATTCACTTCGCCTCCTTCCCCATTGGGCATCAAGGCGAAGGCCTGTCCCCCCCCCCACTCCACCCACCCCTTCGTTTCGATCGTGTTGAGGCGTACACGGAATACACCAATATCACAGCAGCGTAAAGGCACAGGTACCCTGCTGGAAGGTGACGCGTAACCATAAAATAAAAAGAAGAGTAAATCAGAACGGGGGGCCGGTCTGGCTACATGGCACAACGGCCGGGTTATGCAACGACCGCGCCTTTCACAATAAATAACGGGTGCCTGTACTCACCTGTTCGTTATCCGCGCCCATGTTTATACCGTTTCATTGTAATATACAGCGGCCCACGCCCTTTACATCACTATCAATATATTCCCAATATCCATGAACCACGGCCCGCACACCTGTCGTATGCCATGGACTTTATTTCCAGCGACCATTCCATCCGCCTTCTCGGCAGCCTTAGTACGGCCCTCTCTTCATTTATTTATCTCTCTCTTCAACATTGTGTTCGGCTTTCAGACTTCGCTCTTGTCAAAAAAAAAAACTTGCCCTCTCCTCTGTTATCGGCTATACCCTCATGATTAGCTGTGGAACGTCAGTCGGTGTCCGACAGGCTCAATGTTAATTAAAAATTAAAGGGCACCGGCACAACCCAGGACGACCTCCACATATCACCACGATCCAATTCGACAGGCCCAACGGTGTATTTTCAACCTGGACATAAAATTCATGGACCGAAAGAGACCTGTATTGAAAACGCCCCCTCCTCCCCTTTCAATAGTGAATTAAAGGGGGGGCAGTGGGCTAGATATCACCAATGAGACACTGGCCTGGTCAAATTTAGGCTCCTCCATGAGAACAGCTCGACCGTAGAAAAGGGCGGTCGATCGAACTCCTATGTACTCTTTCACCCACCTAGACCTCGGCCTATGGTATATACTACCAATTCGACGGACTACTGCAGGTTGAGACTGTGATTAGGCTGTTGAAAGCTCACTACCGGCACCTCCCCGAGTGAGCGAATTTGGAATCATCCCAAGCTATCCAATCGCCTCCCCCCCCTCAACTCTAACAGTCTAGGCCGAGTACAACCAGTGGCACACAGGACACAGCGGACCCCGAAACCACTATATTCGACCGGCAGTTGAGAATATAATGGGAGAGAGAAAGAGAGAGTTCTAAGGTACGGTATGTTTACTAAGTTTGAGATAGACAAGGTGTGGGATGCCATTGCTAAACCCAGCCCCGAAATCATCGAGGTAGCGGGGGAGACATCATGAGAGGTCAGCGTTGTGAAGTTGATGGACGGCCTAGTATCTCGGAATCCGGCGTCACTTGACAAGCTATGACAGACCAGGAGGAGTAAATAACCGAGTGGCGGATATTTAATCCGATCTTATCGTCGTATTCTCTGGCCGTAGGCATGCTTTGAGAGGTTAGAGAACGGAGCCTCCGACTAGACCATGAATTCTCGTTCCCGTGGCATCCTAGTCGTGTAGGTTAATGGCAGTCGAATGAGGCTTGTAAAAAGTTATTCTACGTACACAGGCATTTCGATATGATGGAACCGCTACTGCGGAGATTTTTTTTTTAATTATAATAACAATTATAGGGAAAAGGGGCACATATTTATGTAGCGGCAGGAAATTAAAAGTACATCGGCGACTCCTAAGGTGAGTCTGAGTGGTAAGCAAACACAACCGCCATAATTCAGACTACCCCAGTGCAGAACACAAAAATTAAGGGTGTAATTATACAATGAGGCCAGCTACATTGGCTCATTGGGATTAAAATGTTTAAGAAACAGAAAAAAAAGTGTCAGAGTTCGGTGAGTACTATGTCGAATTAGGAGTCATGACGGCGGCAGCCGGGGCCGATGACATCGGGGTGGCCGAGGGAGATTTCGAAACGCGGGTAGGGGACGAACATGTAGCTGAGCCCCCTTCAGTGCAATCTAACGGGGACGACGGCAAGGGAGAAGACAGGGCCGAACCAGCATAGGACGACGACCGGTCATCGCCAAAGTACTTGCGGCAGAGCTCCATGTGCTGGTGCAGCAGCCGCTCGTAAGACGAACTCTGGCGCTCGAGGAAGGCATTCTGCTGGTGGAGCAGAGATTCAAAAAAAGTACGCTGGTCGCGGTCACGCTCCTCAGCGCGGGCCATCAGAAGCTGGTCGGTACGCATCCGCTTCTCCTGAAGGTCAAGCTCGCACCGACGGAGGTCTATCAGGTCCTGGAGGACGGAGCGGGGTACGTGCTCGATGGGATCGTCGGTCCGGGTATGGTAGGCGGCGGGGGCCAAGGTGGCATTATTACTAGCCGAATGGCGACGTAGAGAGGACGGCAAATCCGCCACCGACGGAACCATCCCTGATGTGGCGACAGTGGCAGCAGTGGAGCAGGGACCCGCGGACTGGACAGCAGGTAACACAGGGTGACTCGGTGATGTTGGCTCGACTTGGGCCGCATGGGCAATCACGGTGGACAGGGGAGTCAGGTTAGGTAGGATAGGAGTGGCGGCAAGTGACGGGGTGGTCTGTTGAACGGTTCGACCGGTGGCGGGTGGGTCGCCTTTGTGGGTTGCGTAGACGGAGGGTAGGGAAGGGAGAGGGTGTTGTGGGCTGTGGTAGCTGCCAGAAGGCCCGGTAGTGCCACCAATGTTCGACGTCGGGGTTGTCGTGGTCGCCAGTGGGGCGAGCGGGACAACGGTACGGTGGGCGAAGCCCGATGTGGGCGGGGTGACGCCGGGGTTGGTGAGCAGGACAGCCTGCCCTTGGTTGGAGGCGGTGGTAGGAGACAGCGGCACCGAATGGGTGGCTGGCCGGTAGTGGTCAAAGCTGTGGGGCAGGGAATGACTGTGGCTATGGGACGGCGGGCGAGCGTCGTAACGGCTGGTGGCATCGAATGGGTATGAGTGCGCGTGGTGGGGATGGGGTGCGGCGGGCATTGAGGTGGCCGGTGGGGTCAGTTGAGATCGGCGCGGCGGTGGTGGAAGTTGGCCGTGCGAATGGTGCGTGGGGCCGTGTGGTGGTGGCGGCTGAGGGTTCTGGTGGTAGACCGAGGACTGGCTCTGCGGCACATTGTACGGATAGTTGTGGTTTTTACGGGATTGTTGGGTGGTTGACCGCCGGGCTGAGAGGCGGAAGCGGCTGCACGTTTTAACGCGGTTATTAAGCTCCTCCAGCAGGCCTTCTTTTTCACGCTGCTCCTCGGGGGAGCTTCGCCGCCGCAGTGTGGTCAGATTACCCGTCCGATAGTGCGTGAGCAGGCGGTCAGTGCGCTCGTGGCAGCTTTGGCCGCTGACCTTCTGGCCCGTCTGCTCGTTGAAGTGGTTGGCCACTTTACTCCAGGAGGACATTTTGCCGCCGTACTTGTACTGGTAAGGGAGCTCGACAAGGACTTCGCGCAAGAGGACAATATCGTCGCGGGCCGTAAAGAAGACCCGGTTCCCTGTGGTACGCGGGGCTGCCGGACTACGAGTGGCAGGTTGTGTAGCTCGGAGAGCTTCGGCGGCGGTACTAGCCATAGTGCCGTGTTGGTTCGTTGAGGGATGGTGGCCGTGCTATGTTGGGGAATACGCTCGCAGGTGTGGGGTGGCGTGTCGAAAATGTGAGGCAAAGGGGAGGGCTGGTAGGGTAGTTATCCAGTAGGCAGCTGGTGAAGCAATATCAGGCTAGACGAAGGAGGTTGCAGGGTAGAGGGTGGGTGGAGAGGCGGCGGCAGACTGGGTTTAGCCATAGACAAGGCTGCAAGGTTAAAAGGCGACAGAGTGGGGGGGAAGCTTAGGTGTAGAGTGAAGGGCCCGGTGTGGTTATAAGGGCGTATACTCTGTGCAGGGTATTAAGGTAGGTGGCCAGCACGAGCAGGATAGTGAGGTACAACAGCGACTTTTGGCGATGGCCTTGTTGGCACGGACCGAATACCGGTGTAGCGTTTAGAAAGGTAGGCAAAATACGGCAATGGAGGAAGCAGGGCCACAGAAGAAAAACCTGTAGTGTAGTGTGATGAAGAGGGCAAGTGGGTCGGTGAGCCGGCTTGCAGAATAATGAGGGATGGACGATAAGACGGTTAGCACGGATGGTAGTAGGACCGATGGGCCGTTAAATAGTCTACGACATCTGAGGGATGGGAGGCGGGAAAACGGGAGGAAGACAGTGGTCGTAAATTCTCCGAAAGGTAAGCGACAGGGGTGGAGGGGGGACAATTACGTTATCCCGTCGGACAAAAGTTGACAAAGTAGAGCGAAAGAAAATCCACGAGGACACTGTACGGCTACCACTGGTGGTGGGGGGAATGGCAAATCTGGCGAAAGGGAGGAGTATTATCCCAATAGGAAAAAGAGGGTGCGGGGTGGTGATGGAGAAAAGAGGGCACCCTTTCCTACGCTGGCGAAAAAAAGGGAAGGGGCCCTAGAGGGTGGATCAGAACAAGGGGCAGTCCAGTGGGTACGTGCCAGCCGTCAGGGGAGAATAGGGAAGAAAAGCGTCAGAAAGGTTATTTCAGTGGCGCGGGTGGGTTTTCAATGGTTAGGCGGTTAGGTAGGGTTCAGAGCGATAAAAAAACGGCTAGATCCAAACGACAGGGAGGTAGTCAGTGCCTTGGAGAGGGTAGTTGGAGAACGGACAGATCAATGGGACTGCATACTGAGGTCACTCGAACAACGGAAGGTCAGTGTCGAAATGGAGAATCGGGCGCAAAGGGTCGGATGCGAACACAGCCTGTGGACGCAGTAGGCTGGGGTAAAATTTCCTAAAATATAAAGGAGAGGTGATGCAGCCACAGTTAGGAGGGACAAATAATTTCATACGCCGGGGATTTAGAGGCGGCTCAGCGGCGGCGGAAGCTGATTAAGCCTGGCTAGAGAGGACAGGCCTGAGTATAAGGGTAGGCGAAGAAGAGGGAGTACAAGGAGGAGCGCAGACAAGTGCGTGGCTTGAATGGTAAGTAGCGATGTGTGGAGCTAAACGAAAGGTCGGCCCCGTCTAATATACGGTAACGTGTGGCTGTCCGGCGGCTATGCAGAGCTGTTGGATGCCAACTATGCGGAACAGAGGGCTGGAGAAGGGGGGGGGTGAGATATTTTCTCAATTGGTGGAAATCTAAATTACGCGATCGAGGACAATGATCTGTAAAGCGCTAGAGCGCTGATGAAATATGATGCTGACTGAAATTCGGTTTCGGGACAAGTAACGAAAATGAATGGGGCACCGGTGATTAAAAAAAGTAGGGACTAGAGGCGGAGTGGGCAGGCAGGGGTAATGTGGTGGGCGGTGTGCGTACAAGTGATACTAAGGTGTATATTATTGAACGCAACGGCCGATAGTAGGGTATATTTATATATATATATATGAACATCGGCCCCATGAAGGCGGAAGTATAGCAGAGCTACTATAGCACAAGTTTATTCTCTCGCATAGTGAAGGTTGCGAACAGCCGCAATTGCGGCCAGATGGAATATGCGGTCGTTAAGTTCCCATCGTTCCAACAGATGAGGCTCACTGGTCAACAGTCCCCTCCTTTTGTCGGGTAGGTATACCTACCGCATTTCCCCAGGCCAGTAGAGAACGAGAGGTACTGAAATACCCCTCTCTATGGGCGTAACCAGAGGGCGGGTGTCAATCTTAGCACAACCGCCTTTTTTACCCTCTCCTTGTGCGCTCATTTTGGCAAGATGGTCCATGCTGGGGTAGTAGCCAGTGTAACCAGTGAGAAAGAGAAGAAGCTGATGCAAGAAAAAAAGAAAAATTGAAACAGGCAAACCTGACTGGTGAACTAAATCTCCGGTGGGTGGTTAGAACTGATGTAGTCAGAGGCCAACTGCTAAACGATCTTCGTCCTCTGTGTGATAAATATGTGTGTGTGAGAGAGAGGGGGGGGGAGAGAAATTGGGGTGTTGGAGTTGTGGCCCGATTGGTCCCTAGTTACCCTCAACTATGTAATGGTTAGTACAGATAATCATTTATTGGCGAGAACGGGCCAGTACTGGGCTGGTCAAGATGATGGGAAATTAGAGGCCCAGAGAGCATTTTCGGGTCGATGCAGATTGGCCAAGCGGAGCCATTTGCGACGGCGGCGGCCTAAACGAAGAGGAAAAAGCCGGATGCACATGATTATTGCAAGCCCCCTCCCCCACGGTAGCGTGAATACTTGTGTCAGTAAGCCTCAGGCTGGATTACAATGCCCAGTCAGGGCCAGACAAGTGAAATGTATGGTTGTTGTAAACTGAGTGAGGGCACATAATTAGGCTAGCGACAAAGCGTGAGGCCGCTGCATAACCGCGAACGATTACAGTTCTGGTAGCCCCTAGCTTGCCAATCTCTCCATGTTTGACCACTCCCCCACTTACGCTCAGCTTTTTTTTTGCTAGCTTCCGGTGCGAGTTTCGAGGGAAGACCTACATCATAGACTGTCCCTCACCCCGTGGCCTACCGTACATTGTTAATGTTGGGAGGAGTAGGTCAGGGCGATTTAGCAGCAGATGATCCGAAGTTCGTCGGTCTTTTACGGTTTTGGCTTGATTCAACAGACCCAAAGCCGCCCCGCCCGCAGTCCGCGCCACGTGGTCGCACCGCTTACCCTAACGAAGAACAGAGGGTGGCGCCACCAATATTCACACCACCACACCAAACCTAATCTTCTTCCATGCATAGTGTGCCAGCCTGACTACATTTATCATAAAATTGCCAGTTATTAGGATACGGCGACATTAGTAACCAGCCCGCTAGCAATTTTGGAGGTACGTTAGTCTGTTGGCGTGGCGCGTATGTAGCACCGGTAGTGAGCCAGGTAATCCCCCCACCCTAGATCTGATCGTACTCCATTATCCCAGGTACCGAGATGCATGTTCGCTGGTCGCATCCAATGGTGCTGGTCTACAGTCCTGTGCCACCTGCCTACTTGTATCAGTGAAGAGTGGGGCGACCAGATCTGTCGAGGCTCACATATGCATGTGGCCGTTACCGCCGTGGGGCAAGATATTTACCAGCCCAACGCCAGTTGGCAATTGGCCCACTGGATATTATCAATGGGGCGAGCAGGAAGAGGAGAGAGTTGACAGGTACACGGTACTAGCAGGCCACGCAATATAGCCTACCGGTGCGGGATCGAGGAGGGCATTCCGGCTCAAAACGGTATTGACTGCCTATGACGTTATCAACCTGGAGTCTAAAATACCCCCTCTGATATGTACTCTACGGCGGTGCGGGTCGTGATTAATGGCTTCGCTAGATACACCCCCCCCACTATCAGGACCAAGCCCTCTTCCCCATCTCCATATTGCCGGTGCTCACTGTAACGGTACGTTCATCGGAAAGCCTGCTGCCCTTCGAACCAGGGTTATCAACCTTTCTATTGTAACAAACTCCTGTGCTCAAAGGGACTCTTCTCAGGCTGAGCAGCGTAGCCTACTAGTTTAGGAGGGCCAGCTCGTGTACACGCTGACATAAACGGTGATCATTGTCTGAGGGTCCGCCTTTCAACAGCGCAAGGTGAGGGGTAACCAACATGTGTAGGCGGAGTAAAAGGGTCAGGTTCGGATGGTAAAAGTAGGGAGGGCAGGAGAGGATACGATCCCCAAGCGGATCCACACCAAAGTTTGTGCATCGTTCGCTTTGAAAACCGTACTCACCCTTTTCCCCGTTTGTCCAGTGATCTATGTCGCCGAATTGGTACCACCAAAGCCGGCGCTGATTCGCCCATTATTCTCCGAGCAGTTGGGCCCCGTGTGATGCGTTGTCGCCTTACAGCTAAGGCAAAGGGTGGATGTAGGGAGAGGAGGTAGGAGCATGCCGAATCTGGGTCAAAGACTATTTACTCTCCATTGACGGGAAATTAGTCAACGTGCCTTTGGTTTTATTCGCAGGATCTCCATATTCTAATAGACGACTGGAAAATAAAACTGCAAAAGGGGAGACATGTAGGATTGGCTGCAAAACAGACCGTGTGACAGTTTCTGTTGGTCACGGTCGGTCCTGGTCAGGTTGAAAATAGTGGCAAGGTCTGATAAGAAAAAAGGGTATTGGCTAGTCATCCACTAAAAAAATAATAATCATGGCCGCTGTCCACCAATGGTTACCGAACTCGTAAACGATGACCGCATTTGGCCGAGTGCACTACTCTGCTGTCCTACAGCAGCAGAAGGGCAAGGATGCAGCCAATTGGTGGCGGGCTGCGACAGGGTGCCAAGAAAGTATGCATAAGGATCACAACAGAGCCTACAGATTATCGCTGTCAAAGACCAATAATGAGGCCCCAGGGAATCATGAAAAGGAGGAAGAGGTGGCGAAGTGTCGCCTTTTTCACCTCTTGTGACCCAGCTAGCTGGTTGGTTATATCACGGAGGGCAGGTGAAGACGAATGACCGTGTCGATCGATTTGGCCACTTCTCCCCGCGCTAGGAATTCTCCGATTGGTTCCACTACTGCGACGGTCCTCTCTAGTAGCCGTAGATTCATTTGGTACGGCCTGGTGGATTTTATTACGCCCCTTGCATCGCTGCCTACGTGCTTTCGATTCTTGTCTCAGCTACGTCTGGTAAAGTTCAGGGGTGGGTAACCAAGAGCATGTCCTGCATAACCCAGGCTTGGGGTTTTGCTGAAGAGGTGTGGGTTTTAGAGGTCCCCAAATCTGTTCTATTGTCTGCCACACCTACACCGAAACGGCTACGCCTATCCAGAGTTGCCATTTTAAACACCCTTTTCTTTCAGGGGAAGGGTGGGTGCGGAGAGGACCAACCGTGGTATTCCCTATGGCCAGACCAGCTGCATGGCTTTATGAAACTCACTCGCTAGAGCACATACGACACCCCTTTTAATTCACAGAGTGGAACTAATTCAACACTCGGCCGTGGTCCCACAACCGAGATTGAATAGGAGGCAATTCTGGACTTATTCCCGGGGGATTGACTAACGTTCGGTTACCCCTATCTGGATTTTAGTAGCCGAAAATACCGGTAGTATTATTAACTGACACATGCACCTGGAAGACGGCACCAATATGGTCACACTTACCCGCATGCCAGAGAGTGCCACCCCACCATTCAAGCCAGTAGTGGCCAGCAATTCATAGTGTCCATACGAGCCCAGTCTATATAGTGACCCATTCCGTTATCAAAGGAGATTCTCCCGCTTCTTGAGATCTATCCACCCAACCTGGTAAACTCACGACCCCTGGTGGTACGAGTGGCTGTGCCAGGGGGGAATGATGGACTATTCGGTAGGCTATCATTTGATCAGTACGGTCGGAGGTTTTCTGTACCTTTCGCCCTTCACTTAGACGGAAGTTGGGAGGGGGGGGGCAGATGGGAAAAGAGGGGCGGAAAGCGCATCAATGTACATTGACAAAGAGATAAATCTCAGCCAACGGGGGGTATTGTAAACCTCGAAATCATCACAATGTGGGCTAATGAGTGCTTGAGGGGTGCCAAAACTGCATTCCATCGACCATCACAATGACGCCATATGTCCAAAGCGGCGAACTGGTGTGAAGGTCATAATAAGGCTCAAAGAACCACCGGGAAAATTATTCGCCCTGGGCGCTTCGGCTGTATATTAACCAAGCCCTGATATCCACCGCACGGAGAAGCTGGTGGGGTATGGGACATATCCTAGTGCCATCCTGCCGACTATAACCTACCTTCCTTGAGCTCGGGGATCCATGGAACCGACGACCCCTCTCCATCAGCCTCGCTCAAAAAAACATCATCACTCTCGGGGAGGGATTACAAACAGATGACGAAGGGTGTCTAGGTTCGTGATGCAATACACAACGTATCCCAGATGGTTAATCATAGTCTAAGCTGTTCGGATATGCTCATGCTTAGTTCGGGGTGGTGATGAGCCGAAACCAGGAAGGACCTGCTTATGTATATTCTCATTAACCTAGTCGGCTAATCCATTGAGCGCAGCTATTTGCGAACCTGCTGATTTCCCCCCCCCCCACTCCACCCCCATTCCCATCGGGTCCGAACCGACCGATGCTCCTCTGAAGTCTATTTCAAGGTCTGCCCGAACTATTTTTATCAAGCAGATTCGCCCGGATTACCTACGTCCCACCTGCACAGCTCAGCCGACTCTGGGCAAAACGCCAATCACCAGTACTCTGATGGGACTGAGTTGATCCTCGTGCGTCCTCGGGGCCAACTAAGCGTTTACTCGCCCCCCCTCCGCGGACAATGCCGAGTTGAATAAATTCCATACCTACTGCTACTTCAGATATTCTCCCCGGAGGAGCTCCTCATAATACCAGAGGTTAGTAGAAGATCTGCATTCGTCGAATAGAAGGTCTGCAAGGCAAGGTTAAAAAAACAAACACCGTATACCACCATTTTCCCAGTTTGGTATGGAAAGTGGTTCGTGGTGGTCTATGCAACAACAGCTTCCCAGGTTACCGCGTTTAGAATACGCTCAATGATTATCGATTGGTTGGGTAGATGTAGTACCTTCACTTTCACCTCTTTATTCAATAGTGACGGACTGTTCGGGTCAGGGAAACCGGTACCGGTAAGATTATCCGTTATCGTTGTCCCGAGCTTCATACAAGCACCGGCTTGGCATTTCTTTCTGACGAAACTGGGTGTGGTACGCAGTGGCCTCTGAGCTGGTAATCTAGTTAGCGTAGCCCGTCGCCTCGTGAATTTTTCTTTAGGTTTACGAGGGGAAGGGAGGGGGGTCCAGAACCAACTAAAGCAACATGACAGACTTGAGGATTTGACTAGTTCACAGTGGAACAGAAGTCCACGCTTTACCTAAGGTTGTCGGCACCAACCGTCAGGGTTTCTCCACCAGCATTTAGACGGCATCTTCCCGCCAACGAAAATTAGGGTAACAGTTCAATGGAACACCTTTCTCACGAGACAAGTCAGCCGTCCGGCGAGTGACTAACTTCGTGTGAGTTGGTAATCCACAAACACCAGCCTGGAGGCCACTGAACAAGCCAAGCAGCGGAAGTGCCGGCGGTCCAGTCCAGAAGTACGTTAAATCCAGCACCCTTGAACCTGTGGGGACCAATGGTGGTAAGCCGTATGACTGCCAAAGCTAATTCAGCGACCCCTTGGTTAATCGGCTTTAGGGCGGGACTGGTAACCATGATTCCTCGGAATATCAGTTCTGACCGTCGCTGAGCTAAACGGAATTGGTTGGGACTTCTACCGTACTTCACTGATGACTAACCGTCAGCCCTTTTCCATCGCCACCATCTACAGTAAGTTTTGGTCAGCTGAGGGCCCGACCAGCATTATCAGATTCGACCATTAGCTGAAACGTCGGTCAGTCAGTCGGCTGATTTTGCCTCTATGGCTGTACCAGCAATATGTCGTGCATCGCCAATGGGGGTGACCTATCGACGGGGAATCTTCCCGAGACACTCAATCATGCCTCCGTGCGTATTCCAGTACTTCACCGTTCCGCCATGTAAGCATTGGTTACGGAAGCCTTGAATAGGTACCAGTGTACCAAATTTCTGCATATGGATAATTTTGCGGATCAAATAATATATTTATACTATGTGTGACTATTTCTTCATACGCAGTCTATAACCGATGGGTTTGCAACCTCTTATTTATCAGTTAGTCCGAAATACCCAGCCCCAAAAATACCCTAAGATCACTATACATTGGCATTCTCAGCCCACTGTGTACCGACTGGACATACCTCCAGGCCCAATAGTCCACCCCTGTACTGATTCACATCCTTCTCAGTTCCTTCTTATTAAAGGACCCACCACACACCACGGCCTTATGGCTCCTCGGCCCGCTCTAGGTCATGATTTACCCATTTCCCACCTCGCTAGGGGTGAAGGAAGTCGGGTTGTAATGATATCCGATAAACTCGCGATTGGTCCGTAGTCCTCTATGCCACACCCCATATACCCACTCTTCTCTTCCATTTTCCAGCTGAGGGCAGCCATAGCGAGGACAGTGGCAAGAGCGGACCGCTGGTCTGCTTTCACAGTTTCTGCCCTATGGACTACCACTCGGATCGCTCTCAATCGGTTCTAATAGTGGATGGTGCACAGACAAGAAAAATCGTATAGGTAGGCTAATGGGCCGTGATTGGCGATGGTTAAAGTACATCCTTTTACCTTTATTAGGAAATGGCCGCTAAACGATTGCCCTCTCATTAATCCCAGTCGCGCACCGGTATACCAGCCAGTCCGTCTTGGATGAGTGCATTCCGGCCCTCTACTCTAGGAAACTGACATCATAGTCCTTAAGGCCGCTTTTGCCGGGTGTGGTGGGATTAATGACCACCCAAATATAGGTACGCCCATGAACCTGCGCTACATAGTACCATCGGTATACTATTATTGCCTGCACGACAATTTCATTGAAAAAAATCCGGTACATAAATGGAGAAGACCAGTAGAACTGGTCGGTGGGATACGGATGGAAAGAGAAAACGAAACAAAAGGGGAAAAAGAGAGAAAAGAATACCCGCACGCAGCAAGGGGGACTGCAGGCGAGGGTGAGAGACCCCAATAAAACAAAGAGTAAAGATAGGGAAAGAGGGTGGTTTGCAAGGTCGACCGGTTCTATATTGTAATATTTTATTATTGGAATAATAAAGGTGGAGTACCCTAAAAGGGGACACCATTCCATTATTTGCAAATGAGTTTGCGCCATGTAACGATGGATATCACATCACCAGTGTGTAGTATTTGCGGCGTGTGTCCCGTGAGTTTGCGTTTGGATGGCGGTAAATTGTACGTTTAACGAGTCGAACCGTTTGCGTGTGCGTTTGCGTCGATGAACATACAGCAAAGTGGGAATTTCAGTAGAATGGCTAAAGGTCGAGCCTATTAGTAAGCAGTCTCACAGCAGGCTGCAGTTGTTCCATTCATTTCTTAGATGAGGCTTCTCTGCCCAACCGACTCACCTCTAGAGTGCCTTCCCTCTATTACGTTGAATGGAGAGTGACCCAAGTAGCTTGCTTTTGTCACGCCCTAGCCCTGTGATAACAGAACAGGAAAGTTTTTTGTGAACCTGATGGGGGAACAGCCATTATGCTGGCACTTCACCCACAGATTCTGGTCTGCAGTAGTAGTGGCCTTGTGCTTTGCAGCCTTGGCAGATGCCAGACCACCATCACCAGCATCATCCTGGGACTTTGCATACTGGAACCACTCCAGAATCTCATTGTTGGCCTGGAGGCTCAAGAGGATGGCGGTGTAGTAATCCACGGGGGTTGGGAATACGATAGAAAAGTAAAGGGGTTATAGGGCAGTCTCTCGTTTATTGAGGCGGCCGGTGGACAGATACTATATATCGATTCCGGCCTTGATTTCCAACTGTTGATGTAAAGTGGCAGCAGAAATGAATACATCGTAGAAAAACAGCAGGGAAAAACACAGCATGAAAGAGACGAGAGGACATTGAAGCATGCTATCATAAGAAAGACTCAACTTAGGATGATGCATCAAACGGTGCCGGCAACTTCGATGGACTCGGCTTATCGTGGTCGTTCCGAATCCAGGTGCGAGGCCGCTGTTAAGGCTGCGATCGTAAGTCGGCGATTATTTCGACCATAATAATCATCAATGGTGATTAATAATATACCCGATCAGTTTTTAGCCCAGCCATCGATGACATTGGCCTAGGCTGGTATGGCAAGTAGCGTCTACCTTGGCACTGTCGGTGCAGCTCGAGGACCTGGCGACATCAACAGCAATGGGCGCAACGCAGGATTCATTAGTTCTGGCGCAAAATGCGACGCCGCATACTGGCTGGTCACAGCCCGTGCAAACAACGCGTTACACAAGACGCACAGTTTGCGAGCGGGTAGCGCATAATAGTAATCTCAACAGACGCTAAAATTAATCTGCTTCTATGTGAACACCTCTGCAAAATACAGTAGGTTATTAGAAAGCCGGTCGTCACCCCCCTGCTCTCTCTACTCTAGTTTTAGCGGTTTACAGTGTCAGAGTGCGCCATGTAGATGAGAGCCTTATGAGCTCGACGTAGTACGTTGCGGATGTCTGAATAATCGGATAAGCACTATTCAACGACTCGATCACCTAGGCTTTCTTTATCAAGAATATTGTAGCAGCCTTACCACCCATCATATACTTCGGTGATCTTTTCAAGCTACTATGGTATGGTAGTTAATTAGAGCGAAAAAGGTCGCCAACTCATGTAACCTAATTGTCCGGCCTATTTTTAGGTTGGCCCTTAGGCCTGCATTGGACTACAACTGCTTTTCCATTACAAAACAAGGCCACTATCACCTACCTCATCGAACCTATTTTATCACGTGATTATACTTTACCACCTCTAAAGCCCCATTTTATTTTTTCTTCTTTTTTAGGCTTTCGTAGTACCCGCCAACCAGTCGGGCTCCCTGCCATAATGGCATACGGTGAAGCTACTGTCCGCTGTTCCAGGTGGTCTTTATATTTTATTTTTCAGCGCACTCCAGTGGTTGCCGTGGAGAAAGATATAGCAAGTACTACTTGACGCAATTGGAAAGCGAACACCCTCACCGAGCACTTTGACCAATTGCCAGTTCCGCATGCCATAGTGCGTTCCTGTGATTCACTTCATTGCCAGTACCTCCCCTCCTCCACCACTATTCTTATCCACCATGGCGCCCGCCTCCCAGCGTTTTAAGCCCCCTCACCCTAAATTGGGCAAAAAGCCCAGCGGTACCCCGAGCGACAAGAGCAAGTACAATAACAAGCGGAAGGCACCCAGTACCGAAGAAAGTAAGTAGGAAGGAGGACGGGCTAACCACAGAAAACAGGCTGGTGGATAACTACTCGCCCTGACCGGCCGCCCTTCTATCACCCGACTCTCTTCCTCGTTTAAGCCGACCTCGACTCATCTGGCACATTTTTGTTCCTTTTTTTCCACTTAACCATGACCACACGCAAGTCTCAGCAAAGCCGGTAACTGGTGCCAATGCCGAGCCTACCAACAAGCGGGGCCCAGGTTTCCGGAAGCCCAAGCACGAGGTCATCGTGCAGGCCAAGGCGCTCTGGGAAGACGCCCGGTCTTCCGCGTTGGATGCCGCGGCCCAGAAGGGCGTCGTTGATAAGCTAGTGGGTATTCTCGAGGGACATATCGCCGAGATGTGCTTCAAGGAGGATGGCTCGCGTATCTTGCAGACCTGCCTGAAGAACGGGACCCCGCAGCAGCGCTACCTGATCGCGGACGAGCTAAAAGGCAACTACCTCAAAATGATCCGTCAGACCTACCCGCGGCACCTGCTCCTCAAGGTAATGATATACTGCCCCAAGCGTCGCGGCGAGATTATCCAGGAATTCGACCAATTCATCCCGAAGCTCATTACCCACCGCGACGCCGCCGAGGCCCTGGAAGAGATCTACGTGGCCTATGCCACGCCGAAGCAGCGCCGGCAGATGATCCAGGAGTTTTACGGGCGAGAGTTTTCCTTGTTTAAGAAGAAGGATGACAGCCGGTCGCTGGCTGACATCCTGGCCGAGGCCCCGCAGAAGCGTGAAGCCATCCTGCGCAATATCTTGGACCATGTCACCCAGGCCGTCAACAAGGGCACCATTACCTTCAGCCTGTTGCACCACGCGGCCTTGGAGTACCTGACACAGGCCACTGACGCCGAGGCGACCCGGATGGTAGACCTGCTCAAGGAGCACGTGCCAGAAATTCTCCACACCAAGGACGGTTCGCAGGTGGCCATGCAGGTCATTGCGCGGGCCAATACCAAGGAACGGCGGAACATCATCAAGGCGCTTAAGCCCTACGTCAAGAAGGTGTGTGACGACGAGTACGGGTTTTTGGTGATCTTGGCTGTGTTCGACTTGGTGGATGATACCGTACTCGTAAACAAGCTCATTGTGACCGAGATGGCCAAAGAGCTAGGTGACCTGATGGCCAGCGCCTCGGGACGCTGCACTCTGGCCTACCTATTTGCCGGACGGGCGCACAAGTACTTGATCCACGACCAGATCCAGCGGCTGGCAAGTCTCGATACCCTGCGGGCGGCCACAAGTAAGAAGAACCCGATGCTTCGTGAGAAGGAGCTGCGCAAGGCCCTCGAACCTCACCTCCAGGCCTACTTTACCGAGCACGCGTCCGAGTCCCTGGTCGAAACCTACCCATCTCAAGTCCTGGTGGACTACCTCCTGAACGCCGAGGTTGATACACGCCCCGTCGTGGCTAAGCTGGCCGAAGCCCTCGCTGCCGAACCCCTGGAGGACAATGAGAACCACGTGTTGAACAGTTCGGTGGCCCGGCACGCGCTGGCCGCCCTCGTCCGTGCCGAGAAGGGTGACAAGCCGCTCCATGTTACTCGGGCAGACCGGACTCAGGTGGCCCCTCAGCTGTGGAGGGCAGTCCAGGGTCACGCCGCCAAAGTGGCCCTGGGGGAGGGCGCCTACCTGCTTTCGGCCCTGGCTAATCACCCGACCTGCGGCTCAGACGTGCGTCAGGCCCTAGGCGCCCACAAGAAAGCCATCAAGGCCGCGGCTAGTGACGAGAACAAGGGACCCTTAACCCTTCTGACCGCTCTGTCATCGTAGATGGGCTCCGAGAAGGATTTCGTGGTAGTGGCAGGGTCCTTAGGTTTGGACCGCTTCGTTTTGGCATGTCACAGTTCTACGGTTCCGAACGTTCAGTAAAGACTGGGTGGTATCCCGAGTATTTTCCTTTTTAATGGCAGGGGATGGTAGTAATTGTTGGGAACGCCACACGGCAGAGCGTTTAGTGCTTACCAGATTTTGAGCTCGATGGGATCAGCGCCGGTCACGGCATACCCACTTCCAATCATGTTGTCAGGCAGCGTACACCATCTCATTTATACTGTAGCCTCCACATAAGTTGCCTAGATAAAGCATTCCGGATCTTGACCATATTAACGTTGGTCGCGTACGTACCTTTATTCCCTGGCCGTCGCAGAGACTGATCCCTTTGCTAGCCATGTCTCTCCGTCTAGCAACCATGTCCAACTGCGGAGTCTCGAATGCGCTCCGTTGGGCCCCTCTCACGTATGGACGAATGGCACCTCGGACCGTTCCTGGCGTACTCGGCAACTCGGTGCTCGGGTAAGTTGCCATGGCTTAAGGAAGCGGCTAGCGTTTCGACAGAAGTCCGGATCCATGGAACGCGTGGTAACCCTATCCAAACGACCTGGCGTAGGTTCTCTGGCGTGGCTGCGAACGGTTGAGCCTATTGCCCCTAACCCCTCTTTGCCTTTCACTTGCCCCTTCGTTTGTCGATACAACCATCATTCCGCCGTCCCAATGCAGTCAGCGGTTCACCACGCTCCCTTTTCCGCGGAAATCATCTCTCAGCGGTCGTTCCTGCCGTGGGCCCCATCCCCGACCTCCCGCGTTCCGTCCCCGCCTTCAGCTGACTCGCTTAGTCAACACTCAGGCCTTGATCTACCGGGTCCAGTCGGCCGCCCGCACCACCGGCAACCTGGCCGTTATTTGCGTCGGCCTCGCGATCCTCGGTGGCGTTCCATATTTTCTCTTCTCAGACCTCCTGGGTTCCGAGGGTCACATCCGGTGGTTCTCAGACGCCCTTCAAAGGATCCGGCACGACCCGGACGTGATCAAGTACGTGGGCACACCCATCAAGGGATACGGCGACCCGGGATCCCGTATGGCCCGTAACCGCACCATTAACCACACCCTGACCCGGGACGCCCGTGGGGTTGAACACTTGCTGATCCGGTTTTACATTGAGGGCCCGAAAGACACCGGTACCGTCAAACTCGAACTGAGCAAGGACGCGCGGGGGGTGTGGCACTACAACTATATCCTAGTGGAGGTGCCCGGCCATGGTCGATCGTCCTGGCGGATCGTGGTGGACACGAGCCGTCCGGCCCCGCCGCCGGCCTGGCGGGAGACCCTAGCTGACACCCAGGCTTTTATCGTCACAGAGGGTTGTCGAGCTTGGCATGTCACCAAGCAGTGCAGCCTCGTCGCCTATGACCACGCTCGGGACTGGATCGCGTCGTTCCGCGACCGGTGATTCATACATGGTGCTAACTTGCATTACCCCGAGGTACGGTGGACCAGGTCGAGAAGAAGCCGCCCTTTACACCGTTATTAATAAAATTGGTATATGACCTGTTGAAGCACTTCCCCTCGCCCATTGGACATCCAAATCCAGCCCAACATGTCGATCCCGAAAACGTTATTCCGCGCTCCCTAGTCACCTCTAAAAATAAAAATATAGTACCAGCTAAGTCATAGTTGCGGCTATTTATATTTTAAAACTACAGGGTTAGCAAGGGGGGGGGGGCTGCGTACTGTGTACTTACCAAAAAAGTACACGCAGTTACACAGCCCGGCGCTTGGGATCACTCATACGGGTGACATGGACATCCGGTCCGAGCGACACGCTGTTCATGCCCTGCGGGGTGATAAGGATGTATTGAGTGTCACTTCCTTGACGGGCCGACTCGATGAGCATCTGGGTACTGATCCGTCGGTTAATTTGGTCCTGGAACACGTCGTACTCGTCCAGGGCGCGGATTGGGCACCCCATAGACTCCCACAGGGCGAGGAGTAGACAAATGGTCGAGAAGGACTTTTCACCGCCGGACAACGACTTGGGGTCCTTGTCACGGGTGAGGGGCGGAGCGCCTCCTTCGTTGGTGGCACCTCCTGCCGCCTCGGCGTCCCCGGCAATCATATTCGCATCGTCAGTCTGCACGCGTGGGTTGAGCCGCTGGTTACGATGGTCAATCTCAAGCCGGCCGGCGAAACCACGTTGGGCCAAGTGCCAGAGGAAATTGGCCTTGGCGCGCACGGCGATGCTCTCACGGAACTGGTGCCACCGTTCGGTGCGGATACGGACGGCCTCCTGCAATTCGCTAATCAGCGTTTCCATTGCTACAATATCTGTCTTGGCCTTCCGGTAGGCTTCGATTCTCGTCTGGGCCTCGCGGGCAATCTCCTCCAGGTTAGCTCCGTGGACCCGTTCGACCTCCCGGAGTCGGCAGTCAATGGTGGTGATCTCGCGGTCCAGGTGTTTAGGGGACCGTGTCGTGTCGACTCGATCGGGACAGAATTCGGTGGCCTGGGCTGTCGTCATGGCCACAGCGGCGTCCAGGGCATCGGCTGTCTCTCGGGCGGCCGCCACGGCCTGCTCGGCCTCCTCACGCTTACCCCGCCAGTGCGCGAGGCGCTTCTCGATCTGAATTCGGTCGCCCATGACCCGGTCGGTGGTTGCAGAATTTTGGTTGATAGCAGCGCGAACCCGTTGTTCCTGCTGTTCTACCTCCTCACGACGTTCCTGCTGGGCGGCCAGTTCCTGGGTCAGTGGGACCAGCTGCTGGTGGGCATCGGTGAACTGGCGACGGATTAGATCAATCTGTCGGTCGAGGCCTTCTAATTCGGCGGCGAGCGCAGCCACGGTAGCTGGGTCCAGTTCCCGTAGTTCCTCTTCCAGTTTCTCGATCGCGACGGCCGCCTCACGGGCCTCATTTTGGGCGTCTCGGCCAACCCGACGTGCCGCCTGAATCTGTCGCGAAAGCTGGCGGAGGGCGTCGTCCCCGGCTGCTACGGTCGCGCGGGCCTCCTCGCTCGCCCGTTCGCGCTCGAGCAATTCGGCCTCACTGCGGGCGATACGGGCCTCAATATCCCGGGCGAAGCGTGGGGGTCCTCGGTACGGATTGACGGCCATAGAAGCGAGCCCGCCGCGTCGGCCAACCTGAAAGCCTTCGACGGTATAGCAGGCGGTGACGTTAGGTGGGAATTGGCCCTGATTACTGCTCATGACACGGTCAGCCTCAGCACGCTGCTCGACCAGAATGATTTGCTCAATTCGGTGGCTGTTAATCAGCTGACACTTGACAGCCTCGTTGTCGAATTTGAGCACGCGTAGAATGGTCAAGAATTCCGGGGCGGGTTCCCCTGCGGCATAATTGAAGGCCTCGAATTTGGACACGATGATACGCGAGGCGCACCGGTGCCGCTTCAGAATAGCGGCCAGGAGCCGCTGATCGTGGTGGTCCTCTACGACAAAGGCGTTGAGAACCCAATTCAACACCGACTCTAAAGTATCGGCCCACTGGGGCTGGATGAGCTTGACGTACAACCCTAAAGGGCCCAAGGGGCGGCCGCCAGACCAGCCCGTCTCGCGTTGGATGTCGCGTAGTACCTCTGGGACGGTCTTGCCGAACGAGGTCATTTGGTTGGCCTGGCCGCGGCGCAGCTGATCAAGGGTCTGCCGGGTCTGATCGACCTCCCGGACTGTATCGCGCAGCCGCGTTCGCGCGGCGTCGCTCTCAGTTTGACGCTCGCGCTGCTCACGGTCCAGCCGGGCCAGGTCGGCTGCAGCCGTTTTTTGGTCTTCCTCAAGACGTTCCAGCCGGTGGCGGTGCTGCCGGATGGCTGCGTGCTTGGCGTCACGTTCAGGCTGTAGATCGATCTGGGCGCGAGCCTGTTCCCGTTCGATACTTTCCTGCAAGGCGGTACGGCGTCGTTTGAGTCCCTTCATCTCCTGGTCCATCTCCAGTTCCTCCGACTTGATCCGGTTGACCTGCTCCTGCAGGCTGCGCACCTCGCGGGCCACCGACTCGTGTTGGCCCCGCAAAGGGCCCTGCTCGCTCACCAGCGCCTGCAATTCAGACTCCAGTTGGGCCGTGCGCGCCCCTAAATCCTCCATACGGGCCTGCTCCTTGGCCATGGCCTCGTCAACGGCCGGCAGTTTCCGTTCGGCGCGCTCCACCCGGCCCACGGCGGCGCGGTACTCCTCTTCCTTCTCGGCGACC
The DNA here is from genome assembly GCA_027575765.1 of Tieghemiomyces parasiticus. Taxonomy (NCBI): domain Eukaryota; kingdom Fungi; phylum Kickxellomycota; class Dimargaritomycetes; order Dimargaritales; family Dimargaritaceae; genus Tieghemiomyces; species Tieghemiomyces parasiticus. The sequence continues at coordinate 11,568 of JANBPT010000032.1, read as the reverse complement.
TGGGCCCAGGCCATCTCTCGCTTGAGACCCTCCAGTTTGACGGCCAGGTCGCGCGCACTTTGCAGGTCCTTATACTTGCGCTCGTACTCTTTGGCCTCTGCGAGCAGGCCTGGTAGGAGCTCCTTCTTAAGCCGGACGGTGCCCTCGGTTGTGTCGAGGCTTTCCTGGATGACGGCGTGGTCAGCTTGCAGTTGGGCGAGCTGCGTGCCCTTGAGGAAGAACTTGTACTTTTCCTCCGAAGTGGTGGAGTTGAGGAACTGGCGGGCAGCGTCTTGGGACAAGACGTTCAGCGGGTTGTCGATCTGGATGGCCATGTGGTCACAGATAGCCAGCAGATCGTCCCGTTTGGTGGACACCACACGATCGTTGAGCGAGCTCCGCAGCCGGTACCCACTGGCCCCGTCCCGCGACAGAATGCGTTCCACAATGACAGCGTCGCCGTACACCTCTGGTAGGTAGGCATCACGACCACGGTTGCGCAGGCGGAGGGTGATAACGGCCCGGGAAGTGCCCTCGCGGATCAGGTGCTTCATGCTGGTAGCTCGCTGAGTGGCTGCGGCCTTACCACCCAACGCAACGACGATGGCCGTGAGCACGGCGCTCTTGCCGCTCCCGTTGTGTCCAATAACGAAGTTGATCTTGGAGCCGAGGTTAACTTGGATGTAGTCGTGGCACATGAAGTTGTCTAGGATGATGTACTCAATAATGCCCAATTGAGGGCCCGAGGCCCGGGTGGGGGCGGAGTCGACGTCGGGCATGCGGGAATTGTGACGGCACCGCGATGTCGACAGCTAAACGGGTGAGTGAAAGTCGCAGTAGAGGCGAGCGCCGTGGCCAGGATATGGATAGGCTTAGGAAACTTTATAATCAGGCCAGAGCGGGTAACATCGTGGAATGAAGGAACCCCAAGTCGGAGCGCGGAAAGATTTGGTCGGTGTAAACAACTCCTGTGATGACTGCCAATGGGCGGCACAAATTGGATCTTGGCCGCTTGACAGGCTCGACTGCGGCAGGGGGCCAGTAGTTTGAGGAGACCGATTGGCCCAGGAGCGTCGAGGTCTAAATGGCCAGGCTACGCGTGTTTACGTTATTTTGCGCCACTTCAGGGGTTGCCTGTCAGCCCGCGTCGCGCAAGCCCAGTAACTAGCTGGTCTTGCCTTGGAGCGGTCCACAACTCCGCCGAGTGATTAGGTTAGGGACCTCGGGTGCTACAGCCGCTCGCTATCTTTTACAATACCCACAGGTTATCTTCAATCAAGCTCGCGATCTACATCCCACCTGTCTATTGGTAAACATCAGTATGGTCATCAATCTTTATATAGAAATATCTACACTACAGAGGCAGCGCAGTGCCAGCTACAATATGTATTGTAGTTTACGCCTTTGGGCTCTTTGCTTACAGCTAGACATGATAAGAGCGTACCGCTAGATTTGGATACCAAGGTCATCGACTAAGTTGAACCCCCTGCTACGGCGGAAATTGAAGGGGCATCCATGGAAAGGACGGAGTCACGTTGGCGGGCCCGACCGTCGTCGCCATGACGAGGACTCCAAAGCCGGGTGCCAGCCGCTACATCACTAGCGATACCTGCGGTGAGCTTCTTGGATCTCGGACAGGGGCTTAGACCCGTGACACATTGCGGGATGTCAACCGGTGGAAAAGTGTTATCGTGCAGGTCTATATCCGACGGCGACGAGCTCGGGGGGTCGGCGAGTTGGACGGCAGGTGCGGAGGCGGGATGGCAGCCCTCGCCATCGTCAACGTCGTCGTAGGCTGCAGGCTTAGCGTTCGCATGCCGGTTCCGTTTTAGGAAGGCCCGCAGTGATCGACAGGCATGGAACGGGTTGGCTTTGCCTACCATGAGGGTCGTGTCGGAATCGTCGCGCTGCGGTGCTGTCGTCGCCCCCCCAGCGCCCAATGGATTTTGGATATGGTGGCGAAGTTGGTCATGGCCGTCGCTTTCGCTGTCTTCCGCCACTAGAGTGGTATCCGAGGACTGGCTGCTTCGGTCGCTAGCTAGGCGGTGCCAAAGTCGGCGCAGGATAGTCGTTTTTTTAGTATCCGAATCGCTATCGGACCTGTGGCGGGACGGGTGGATCAACTTAGCCGGGCGCTTTCCGATACATAAACTTCTCAGACCGGGAAAGCATGGTGTGGACTCCGCGCCGTCCTTGGCAGCAACGTACTTCCTCAAGGACGATACAAAAGCCTCGTCATCGAACCTGGTCGCAGGGGTATTCGTGGAGACAGATGAAAGGTCACCGGGCGTGAACTCCGGGTGGAAATGCTTATTCAGGAACTGGGACAACGGGCGACGGTGGTCGGAACCGTCCGCTTTGTACACAAACGGGTGACTAGGGATGGGTTTGGGGTTGGTGGCTCCAGATGGAACAAGCGCAAACAGTATCGACACACCAAACGTGGCAGGGAAAAGGCGCATCAGAAGCATGGCGGAAAGAAACAGGGGGAAGTGTGCTGATGGGACCAGGTCGGGACACCAGCGAGGTTGCTTTTGTAGAGCACTTTGGATGGCTGTAATTCTCTGGGAAAATCGGGGAATCGTCAGGGCGTTGGGTCCAGAAAATGGTTAGATATATCGCCGTTATGACGTTTAATGGTGTAGCAGCGGGTAATAGTGCGTAATGGCGAGAGGCGGGTGGAAGAGACAAGTCCGGAATTTTGAAGGTATAGAAGCAAGTCTGCTGACCTGGCACGATCAAGGCCCCTTTTAAATATAGCCAAATTTGGAGGAAGGAAAAGAGGGGGGAGAACAGGAAGTTCGCTCGATGCAGCCCTTACATCGGAGCTGCTGGTAAAGTAGATGGTCAATATCTAGGGGGGGGGAGTTGTCGGGAGTGGTTTCCAAGTATATCATAACATACCCGCTCTTTTCTTCCCCTACTTCCGCCAGCGGCTGCACACTAGCTACGGGTGTAACCAACTGTAGCTCTATTGTACTATGCGTACCACTTTCCGTCATCTCAGACTAGCGTATATCCGATTGGGTCAACCCACAATTGTGGCTAGTGTTTAAATCTACGATTAGTGGAGTACGCGAACTGGGCATGCCCGCACTGGACAGTTACCATTGTTCTAGCGAGGTTGCCCGGTAAGTCGACGTGCACACCAACTGACCCCCGCTTATCCGGTCTTTATAGAGGGTGACAGCGGTCCCCTTGTGCACAGCCCCGGCCCACTAGGAGAGCCCCCATTCGCCATGGAGTGGTACAGGACATGGTGGGACGTTGGCGTAAAAAAGGGGGAGTTAAATTGATGGCAGAGAATGATGGGAATGGTGGGTAGGAATTTAGGACAACCGCTTCCTTGGTGTAGCATATCCGGACGGGCCGAGTCTGTAGTTGTACAATGAGTCATCAGTTACAGGCCACGATCGCCAGCGCAACGCGGATAGAGGGGCGGACATGGGGTGCAAAGAGTGGCTAAGACGGGCTGTCATGGCGTGAATCGGGCTGGGTCGGAATAAAAAGCGAATGGCCGACGGAATGGTAGGAAAGGTGATGTTTGACCTGTCGGAACAGAACTGGTTCGGACCGGGGATGAACGGAAAACGCGCACACTGTACTAAACTGAAGTCTTAAATGACGCTGAAGGAAAGCACTTAAGCTCTAAAGTGGCAGCGGCCGCTTTCGCCACAGGGGGTCCCGTTCAGTCGTGTTAAGGGGAAAAAGGCACCGATCGAGTACAGGCTGCCCCACGGCCACCCTATTGAGCCAGAAAGAGAGGGTAGTGGCTAGTCACCTGGGCACATAGTCAATAGCGTAAAGATACGATTATTCTCAAATGGGTCACCAGGTAGCCTTCACAGAAAACAATGAATCCAGCTAAATTGCACCCTTTCTACAGTATAGTGGGCTGCTCAGCCATCTACTCGACACCGGTTGCCGCGCTGGCCGATCAAGGGTATAGGAGACTGAAATTGCTGCACCTATATTCCGCCTCAAGCCTACCATTCCCCGCTGAGATTAAAGCCCTTCCGGGGATCATTATCATTCGTCAATCCAGCCTCCCGAACGTAATATACCTAAAAACAGCATTATAATGCCACGTATGCTAATAACGCTTGCTGTCTCTCTGGTGCTGTGACTTCCACGAGTTTCTCAGTAGATGGATTGAGTCGTCTGCTGAACGCCGCTGCGATCCAGCAGAGTTGGTACAGCTATTTCAGAAGCCCATTTCCGCCGTAGTAGACCTTAAGCCTAACATGGAAGTCAACCAAAGCTCCAAGGTCGACGACAATGCTAAACGGAGCCGTCAGAGCAGCCACCACAAGGTTCGTTTTCACATCAGGTCGTTATAGCCATCACGCCATATTCGACAGCGGCAGCACTGTCAACTGTTGCTATTATGCAGGACACTTTGAAGGCGATGCCAATTGTAACCACGTGGACTCAGTAAAACTCATTACATCCGGGACTGTGAAATTCGACAAGGGTGATCCTTTCGCCACCTTGTAAATCGTAGCAGCGAGTAGCATGGGCGTTGTTGCCAGGATACCCACTCCCTAGCTGCCAATCTTCCTGATTCAAAGGCCACCCATCAGGTTTACCACTGGTTAATGGGCCCACCTTGTTTATGCGGCAAATGCAGGTAGTTTTCACTATCGGTCTAAAGCTCAAAGATGCAATTCACAGTACATAGCTACGGCATGCGTCAATTCGTGCACAAAGTAGGAGCAGCCTCTGGCGCGATATCCCACTAGACTCAAGGGGACGGGCTTTACCATGCTGTATACTTGAGGCCATCCCTACACCCAGCGTCGTCAGGTCTGGTCAACGGAGAGGTACTGGTTCATTTTGAGGAAACCTACTATTCCCCACCGATAAATTTCAATATCTGCCCCATCCACACCCTACTGGGGAAATGGGATTGGGCAATTAGACTGAACATGCCCAATGGGCTTTGGAAAAGGTAGTACATCAAGGGGGTGGGTTTATTGTGAACGATGAAACAGTGATGTGGTCACTGACGCAAATAGATGTGTGACGAGGAGGGGTGGATGGATCGACTTCCTAGTTGACAAAGTCCGAGAGTTAGCGGCATGGGCGCCTGGGGTCCGCCCAATCGCCCATGCCTGGCTGACGCACTTTCCGATTCCCCACCGACCCACACCAGGCCATGACGGTCTGAACAATACGACGGAACGACAGATGGTGATTATTAATTTGCCGGGTAGGGCAAGGGTGGGGAATCAAGGTAAGGGTGATCTACAGCTTGGCCTTGGCAGCGGCTTCGCCGTGGAGGGCGTAGGTGAGGGCGTAGACCCAATCGCACTTGAGGTCATCAAAAGCCTCCAGGCCGACCGAGACGCGGATCGAGCGGGGGCAGGTGGACTGGTCGATAGGGTAGCGCCATTCAACAGTAGAGTGCACCCCACCGAACGAGGTGGCATTGGCGGTCAGCCTGAACAGGTTGGGCACCTGCTTGGCAATGGCCTCGGTGGTGAACTGCACGGTAAAGACGGCACCGAATCCGTGGGGGAAAGAAGCACACACATCGTAGCCCTTAGGCAGGATCTGGAGAGAGGCGTGTTGGACCTTAGCGATGGCGTTGACAGGGATACCCTCGTAGCCACGGCCCTCGGCGGCACACTGCAGCCAGGAGGCCAGCTGAGCGGCCACGCGAGACTGCTGGCGGACGCGGATGTCCAGAGTGCGGAGAGACCGCAGGAGCAGCCAGGACTCAAGAGAGCCCTGGAAGGAGCCCAAAAGGGTGCGCTGGGAACGCAGGGTCCCGGCGGCCTCGCAGCATCGGCTCACGAGGACACCGCCCATCACGTCGGAATGGCCCGACAGGTACTTGGCAGACGAGTGGAGGATGAAATGGGCGCCAGCGCGGAAGGGTTGCTGGAGCGGTGGCGGGGCGGCGGTGGCATCGACCAGAAGGGTGGCGCCGGCGGCGTGGGCCCGCCGGCCGTAATGGTAAAGGTGGACCACCTCACCAGTCGGGTTCACGGGGTTCTCGATGAAGATGAGATCATCCTCATGGTACGGGTCATCGATCTTGATGAGGGTGACGGGGGCTACACGCTTCTGGTAGAGGTCGATGGCAGCGCGGGTGCCGTGGTAGCCAACCCCAAGGGCGATCCGCTTGGGCTTAAAGTAGAGCAGGAAGGCGAAGGTGGCGGCCAGACCGGAGGCATAGGTCACAGCGTGACCGTTGTCGTGGATGGCGCCCAGCACAGCCTCAACGCGGGAACGGACGGGAGCGGACTCGCGGGTGTAGATGTGGGTCTCGGCGCCAAAGTTGTTGACGCCAAGTTTCTCCGGGATGCGGTAGGTCGAGGTAACAGCAATGGGCGGGCTGATCTCGGAGGTCACCGACAGGTAGTCGTCGGCGTGCACCGTCAGAGTCGAAATCTGCGAGTTGCAAGCGCGGGTGAGGCTGTTGGCGGTGGCGTGACCCATATTGAGGTGAAGGATGAGAGAGGGGATGGGTAGGGGGGACGAATCCGGGACTGGGACAGAGTAGAAGGTGATGTGTAAAGTACAGAAAGTTCGAGCGGTGCGACCGAGACAGTGTGCGGGATTTCCTACGGTGAGGCCGGGCCGGTGGCATTATATATGGGCGACGATGATGGGACTTGGTGACAGACAAGTGGGGGCTAGGTAAGCGTCTGCCTCGCGTCTAGTTTCCCAGGGCCATGGCAGGATAGGGATCGCTATAGCGATTGGCCGGCGAAGTTCCGCCGAGCCCATCCGTATGGGTGGCCCTGTTCAACCCAATCCCACCCTCGCACCAGACATCTGTGTTCGGGGGAAAGGTGGCGTATATAGTGACGCTCGAACGAACATACGTGCAGAGTGGCTGCAGAGTCCCATATGGGAACAGTGCCTCGTCGGCAAATGGGTGGGATTGGGTCATTTGGGTACGTCAAGGTTACCAAGTGAGTATACAGTTGGGTTGGTCCAGGTGGGGGAAGCAGTCATCTCCACACTACATGTGTGGGGCAGTCTTGCAGAGTGATTCACCATGGGCCAAGTCATAGTAGCCGGCGGGCCAGGCTACTGACACGATGGGAGAGGCAGCTGAAGGTGCAGAAGGCGGCCAGGGCTTCTTGCCCCGCCGTCCCAAAGTGACGGCCGAGACCCTTGTCAGCTACTCCTTCTCCCCAGCTCGCATCACCTTCGAAATGGGCGAGCGACACGCTGATCCGACATGTGTAATGGTCCCAGGTTCAGCTGTTCCATGCTAAAACTCTCAAGCACCCTGTACCGCTGTTCTCTGGTGGGGGGGGGGTCGAACATGGCTAAATGGTACCAGTCCGCACGTCTCGACTTCACGATAGAAATTGCTGTTGGTCTCGGCCGCCTTCACAGTCCCATCGTACATTCACACGACTGACCAACAACCGCGGCCACGTACCAGCAGAGGCGGTACAATAGGGGGCCTGCAGGCCATTCTCGGCAGTATGTGTGATCCGCCGCAGACTGTTGTGGAAACCCATCCATTGTCAGCACCTTTACGGCCGAGGATGTGTGTGTGAAATTAAAAGGCGGCTTCACGATGCACGGAACTGGCGGCTCGATGGGGTAGTAAATTCTGCTAACGAACCATTGTAATGACCCTGCCATTTTCAGGCCATTATTTTCTCAAAGTCAGCGTACCCACCACCACTTCTTAATAGGCCTGCTATTGCCTGAACAGGACCAGCGCATATCATCGTGACCCCTCCCTGATCCTTCCACCATTCGCTGATCGTGGACAGGTCAGGCTCGGGCCAATGTAATGCTTTGGATATCGCCACCGTTCACTGTCCAGCTCAATCTTGTCTGCTCTGATTTGGTGATACTTTCTTACTAAAATAGTAATCCACCGACCTTGCACGTACCCTGGGCTTGATTTCGAGGGACCGATGGTATGCTCTTATTGGGCACAAGTTGTGCAATAATTCGCTTCGGTCTGTAGGGCTCTTCAATAGTGAAAGTGAACCCCACAACTTCTCGCTCGTTATGTCCGTCATTCATAACTGAATTCTGAGCCTGACTGAGTGATAAGGTCTACCATCCTCACCGGACCTGTACGAAATAAGTCGCACTCCATTTCGCTGGAGTTGGAACTGGTATAGTTTACCTAAACAACTGTTAACCTAAATCTATTTCTGGGGGAACTCGACAAAGCACCCAACCTCTTACTCTTCACCACGACCAACTTTTTTGGGAGTTTCATTGTGAGCTTCATTGGTTGCCTTCTACTCTCTCACCACCGTCTCCTGGTCCTCTTACAATGTCCAACCCCTCCGCCACGGATATCCCTCGGCGCTGACAGGCATGCCGGAGGCGGTGACCTGCACATTGCTGTTCAGCCTGGGTCCCACACAGTGAATCCATTGGTGATGTGAAGGTGTTCCCACTAAACCACACATAAACAAGTCCATGACGTTCACAGCAGATAGAACAATAGGCTGCCGCCCCTTTCCCATCGAATATTGATCAGCATTGGGAAAGTGGTCGGAAAATGATGTTTAAATTGGGCTGTGGGGGACTTCATCGTCCGTCACATGCGAGCAAGCGAAGCAGCCGGGGTCGAGTTCGCGACTGCCGCTAGAGGAGGGGGAGAGTTAGGACTGACCAGGTCCAGGAGACAGCCATGCTGTCAATGTCCGGTAAAATAAGGTAAGTATCAAAAAAAAGACCGAGAACAGATGAATGGGGCAGTCATAGAGATATCACCCCTTCGGTCAAACATTGTGTACGGTCTCAGCCCGGTCGGTTGTGGGTAGTGGGTAATGGCTCTGGTTGCAAGCAGGCTAAGCAAACGAAATAGGGGGTGGGAGGCTGACATGCGGTATATCTGCAGCCTGACAATGTATTCGAGCTGATCCGAGCGTCTGGTCAAACGAAAGTCGCATTCGTTTGGCAGATTATCACATTATCATTGGCATGTCATTTAAGCCAATTCTATGTACCATTACTGAACTCCAGGTGCCACGGTATTAGCGTAATCTTAGGGATGCGTGAATTTGCATGGTTATACTATGCTATTATATTTTCTGTCATCAACCGGTCTTATAGAGTTCCTCTTCTCAGCCATGGTTTATGGCTTTGTCGAGCCGTACTTCCCTGTGGATTATTCTGCTTTTAAGAGCCCCTGCCATTATTCATCAGGCTATATGTAACGTTCACCGTATAGAAGTCTCTCGTGTGTATGGTTGAGTAATGCTACCAACCTTGAATTCTTTGGATCGGTATATGATGTGACCCATGCTCCACCACGATGGCCAAAGAATCGGTGAATTTTGCATGTCCCACCTCAGAGTAATAACTCGGAACACGAGTGGGTAACGGGCGGCGCCGCTCGGCCACCTATGCAATACTCTAGAAAATGGACTGTCGGATACTCCTTCATCCCCTGTCCGCTGGAATGCCGCCTAATGAACCTTCATAGCGTAGTTTAACTGTTTTTGATTTCTCCAATGCCTGGTTAGCTATTATCGTCCCCTTCATTCGAACTGGGGGGAACGGGGTACTTCCCACTCGGCGTCTGAAGCAGTCCTAAAAAGAGTAGACTGGGCCCTAGGGCTGCCTGTAGTCCAAAGATCCTCACTGCTCAACCTTTCGGCCCTCTCCTCGTCTCCGTTTCGTCCGTGTTTTCTTACCAATGACCATGAGTAACGTAGAAGAATTGGTGGATCGAATCCTTTCACTTTTGGTTCGGCAGCGGAATCATTTTTTTATCGCCGCCCACCCACCCCCTCTCTCTTTCTGTCAGGCCCCGAGTTGCCGGTCGACTCGCTAGTGTACCCGAGCTCGACGGAGAGCGGATGGGCCCTAAGGCAGACAGTTGTTGGCCTGGTGAATGCAACACAGCGATAGTTCTACACTGGCCTGAGTTTATATTGTCAATTTCTGGTGTTAGTATCGACCATCGGGAGCCCATCTTTCCTCATTTTCCCCCTTCCAAGACGATCTCGTCCGTCTTCACTTCGGTGGCTAGTCGGCGTATAAAAGGTGCGTTACCAGCTGGTAACATAAAGATTATTACATCCCCCTTAGTTTATCTCCTATATAACATGGTTTCAACGGCCATACACCGAGCCATAAACTTTCCGACTTGAATATTATCCCTGTCGGACCTGGTCGTCATATTTCCTGTAATATACAGCCCAGTAAGGGAAAATCTTAATCATCAGAGTGTACATCATGTTATTCATTATACTTGGTCCCTCGAGTGTCCATGAAGCCTCTCAGAGCCCCCAACGGTCACCAATTAATCTCGCCGCCATAATCATTGCCCTTCTGTCGGCCCTTGCCTTTGGCGAGGAGCTGAGCGGCCAATTCCAGACGCACGACGGTAATTGCTTGACCTTGACCCGTCACCCCATACGTGCGGTTGACGTGGAACGTTGCCGACCCGGCTTCGATACAAAACAGATTTTCCAGGTCCTCAACGAAAACCGGTGTGACGCCCGGTCCTCCCAGGCAGTGCTTAACGGAAACCGGTACTTGAAGGTGCACAATACTGCAGACCAGGGCGAAGCCGACATTCGCACCTGCGGCGAGTACAGTAGCGACGGGGCGTTCCGGTTCGAAAGAGTTGGGGAGCTGAAGTTTCGCATTCACCACGTCGCCACGGAGGCATACCTGGGCTACCAAGGTTCAAATATAGTCTTTCTCCCCAGTACTCAGGTCGCGCAGAGTATCTGGACGCTCTATCCCGTCGGCGGCTCGGTCTGCAGCAATGCAGCGTGGAACAGCTATGTAAAAGGTAAGCAATGACTGGCTCCCTGCGCAGACGTATCCCGCCAGACGATTTGTCGGTGCCAATTTCATAGGTATTTGACCTCCCCCCCCCTGTACTGGAAAGGGCGACCGTTAATTCATGCAAGGGGTATCCCTAACACTCAACTTGTGTAACCGCCCAACCTGCACTTACGGGCCTAAAGAAAACAAGCCGGTGGCCGAGGTCATGCGCCTCCTCGGACTCGACTACGACGCGTACGTGCAGGCGGCGCGTGTTGACGGCGGGCCGACACTGACCGCCGTCGACAAGAACCTCCTGACGCAATGTGAGCACTCGGCCAAAACTTATTTCGCCGAGTTTGACCGACTCGGCGCCAAAATGTACGCACGCATCAACGCCTATAAGCGAGAATACACGGACCTCATGGATGAGGCCGTGGACGAAACCCTGCACATGTTTATCAACTCCAAGTGGGACAGCAAAGTGTGGTTCAATGGTATCTCCTTCCGCGAGGACTTGCTTTATCAGATGTTCGCTTTCACCATTGCTCTCGATCCGGGACTGTACGTGATCAGTACTCTCATCAAAGATGCAGTTTCGACCGCATTATACAAAGTGGACGAAGAGCTGAATGACGAGACCGAAACCCTCCGCAATGGATTGGGGTCCGCCATCAACACGGTTATCGGAAGTAAGTGGGATGCAGGTATACCAGACCCAGGTCAGCTGGTGAACGGTGGTTGAATCTCCACCGCTAGTCTTAGCCCTGGAACGTTACAGTTGTTGGGTGGGGACACCATACCATGCCCCCACACCTTGACCATCATGTTTAGTTGCCGCTGAGTATACTCCCTAACACGAAGCTA